>JARYGA010015002.1:0-29567 GCA_030545235.1 Helianthus tuberosus
CATCGATAATTTTGAGCAAGAGTTGGGCTTTAAGGCTGGACAAAGTGGATGCTGGAAGGATATTTTGTCTATTAGTAAGGATATGGAGAAGGCCGGTGTTATGGAGGCGGAGAGACTGGGTATAAGTGTGGGCAACACGGTTCAATCTTCCTTTTCGGTAGCTGATTTTAGGTTGGCCTTGACTGAAAAATTAGGCAGGAAAGTGGAGGTTGGAGGGTTTAATTGGAATGGTTGGGCTCAAAACAAAGTTCTTTACTTCGTTTGGAAACTAATGTTGTGTGGCATTCCTTCTAAATTGACTTCAGCGCATCGGGGTATAAATGTAAACGACATATCTTGCAGTTTATGTGGATATGGGGCAAAATCGGTGGAGCACTTGGCAATAAACTGTGTTATGGTGAGAGCGGTATGGTGGCATATACGTGTGTGGGCAAAGTTCCCTATTTTAAAGAATGAGACGACAGCTGCAGAAATTTTCAATGTGGTACAAAGCTGGAAAGGATCTGGTAGGTGGAAACGGGTCTTGGAGGTCGGTTTTTACGCGACGCTGTGGAACGTGTGGAAGGCTAGAAACGCATCCGTCTTTGAAGGTACCTCTTTTGTAGTTCTGAAAGTTGTTGAGGCTATTAAGAAGGAATCATTTGTTTGGTTAAAGATTAGATCAAATCTTTGCAATCTTTGTTGGGAGAGATGGAGAAATTTTAACATTCGAGATGTTGTTTAGTTTCTTTGTTCGGTTGTTTCGGGTTCCCAGTCTTTCGCTGGCCCCTTGTACTGTTTTATGAGTTAATAAAATGGAAGTTGTTCGAAAAGAAAATAGACAATCAAATTGGTAACTAGTTAGTAAAAAATAGAGTGTCTTTATTCTAAAGCACCTAATTCCTGCAAGTGAACCCAATCATAATAAATTACTTTTAATCACTAAATTTTTCTAACATAAACCACTAAGTACTATTGTTTTTTCCACTAGAAAATCCACTATAGTCTAGACTTCAAACAACTATAATTATAAACATATATCAAACAATAAACTAAAAATGCAGACAATTATCAACATACTTATACACAAAGTTGTGTTTAAAGCGAATTAACTAACCACCAAAAATCCTAAGCTAGGATATCAGATTTTCTCCAGAAGAAGCAAGCTGCAACCTTATCCCCAGAAAGCAAGCAGCAAAATTTGCATAATGAAATTTTAACTCACATTCATTCTCCTTTTATAATGTAATTTTTACACAAAAATTTAATTTATACTCAATGGAATTAAGTTGAACAAATTTCAAAACCCCAAAATAAACTTCGTAAGGAAACATAAAAATATCATCTTACCTGAAAATTCCTCTTTGATTTGATGCCTCACTGAGAAGTATGGAAAGCAAAAGCTTTAGTTCTTTTGTTTGCATGCATCTTCCATGAACACTATTCTCAATCTTCCTTCCATCCCAAAGAAAGATGTTCTGATTGTCTTTGATATAGCATACAAAACGAAAAGTTTTATATAAAATATAACACACTATCTATTCTTGTTATCTGTGTGTTTCAAGTATGTGTATGTGTACCTACAAAAAGTAAGACACTTTATACAAAAAAAAACCCTGATCACAAAAACATTATGCTTGCACAATAATTTCCTTTTTTCTTGAACATAAATTTCATTCGATGTGAAATACATCAGACCCAGAAAATAATCAAATACTTAGCCATGAATTCAGCCATTTAATTCTAAAAGAAACCGGAAGAAAGCATTGGAAATGGCAGAAGAAAACCCTAAAAAATAAATTTAAAGGAAAATTTGGGGAAAGAGACAATAGAAACCGCTAAAGTGTACTTAAGAGAATAAAAATTAATAAGACTGCTCGGTGTGAGGCTTGTCCCTGGGGCGTCCAGGTGTGACAACGGGCCGGAACACCGCCCCCGGGTCGTTCGCAAACGTCCAGCCCAAGATGGGCAAGACGGGCCACACTTCTCTTTCTTCTTTATACTAACACATATACATATACATACATATATATATATTAAGGTTCATCCCCATCCCTTGGTCCAACCCTTTAGGCTCATCTTCACACCAGCTGATCTGAACGTCTAAGTGACCGATCATCCTTTGAGCACTACTCTCCTCCACTCAATAGCCTAATGATTAGTAGGAGATGATGAAGTACCTTGTTAATGATTTCAAGAGAATCTCATTTCGTCCTCTCTTCAACAAAAAGTACAGATTTTTTGGAACTCCCAAGTTGAATATATATTATAATAATATCAAGAAATGAATTAAACAATCAGTACTATAGATCTAGCAATACGAAAAGAACCTTCATATTATAGATCTAGCAATACGAAAAGAACCTTCATGTGATGTAATCTGTGTATATTACTGTACCATCCCTAATGCCCCTCTTCTATTCTTCTTAGATTTCCTATTTGAATCTGTTTAATGTTACAAGAAGCCAAGCAAGAAAAGATTTTAAGATATAAAGAAGTAGTGGTGGTGTGGTGTAGCTAAGTCATGTGAAAGTTGCAGCCTTTTTCATTGCAAACAGTGGTGTGCTGGTGGTGTTTAACTGAATTGATGGATATAAAGTATAAACAAGTAGCCAGGTGTCCATCTTTTCTGCACCTTCTCCAGTCTTCCATGCTTCCAGATTTAGATAAACATGTAACAATGCACATAAAATACACACACCCACAACATATATCATTATAATCCCACTCACACACATAACATCAGCCACAAAAACCCAAAAAGAAAGCAAAAAAAAACACACATAACATCAAGATCAACACACGAGGAGAAAAAAAGAGTAAGGGCTGACAGAAGAGAAGTGAGCACACGCATAACTCAAACAAGAGCATAGACCTCTATACAATTGCCTGCGTGTGCTCACTCTCTTCTGTCAGTTCTCAACCAAACCCTTTTTCTCCACATCAATTAGCAACCAAACAACATGTTAATCATGGAATACACAAATATGCACCACTATCATCTTTGACATCTTTGTGTCATATTTTTAGTTGGCTTTGTGATAACATGAATAAAGAAAGGTGTAAGTAAAGACTGATTCAAGAAAAACTTACAATAAGTGGTTTGGTTGTGATGCAATTTATAACCACCAGAAAGATGAAGAAGTGTTTACTTTTCAAATGCGTTCTTCACCCCACCACCATCATCTCTATCTGCTCCACTTGTTGTTTGTCTTTTTTATGTTGTCATCAACATATCAAGTGGCGGGGGATCAAGATTAACAAAGGAACGGCCCTGGTGGTTTCTTTTGGAGTTAATCTTGAGATTAGGGTAATAAGATGGAGCAAGATAGATTGGGACATGGGGTTTTGGGTGCCAAGAGGGTATTGGTAGGTTTAGGGTAAAATGGTGACGTGGAAAAGTATGATTGGTTGAGGGAGGATGGCAAAGGTTGAGTGAGATGATAGCGTAGTTTCCGATGACTGTAGGCAGTAGATGTGGTGGGTCCGGCGCCGGGAACTTGGACTTTGAAATTGCAGCGATGCGTTAATCGAGGGACAAAAACAAAACATCTCCCGTCATCACAACCAGTGGATTTTTATTGTTTGTATGACGGTAAAAATTTATATTATTGTTTGTATGACGGTAAAATGTGTTTTCATTAGCGTTGTTTATAAGCCGAGTCGAGCTAGGACAAGCTCGGGCTCGGTTTGATTATAAACCAAGCTGGTTTGGCTCGGCTCGTATTTGAAACCGAGCTGAAAATCTAAGCTCGGACACATCTTGGTTTTAAACCGAGCTGGTTTGGTTCGGCTTGTTTTGACTTGATTTTAAAAATAAAATTTAATACATAGCTCTCAAAATTCAGTATTTTAAAATATTATTCAACTAGGTTACAACCCCGTATATTAGACGGATTGAATAAATATAATTTTATATATTAAATAATAAAACAATATCTTTAAAAAACATCGTTCATTATATGGATTGAATAAATATAATTTTATATATTTAATAATAAAAAATTATAACCTTAAGAAAACCACACGCATTGTATGGGTTGAATAAATGTAATTTTACACATTAAATAATTAAAAAAAGTTATATCTTTAAAAAACCTTTTGTGTTGTACGGATTGAATAAATGTAATTTTGTATGGTAAAAAAAACTATATCTATAGAAAACCCGTGAATTACACCGGTTGAATAATCTGATTTTACATACCAAATAGTAAAAAAAAATGTCTTTAAAAAAACTAACGGTTATACTGGATACACGATGGGTAGAGTGATTGCGAAGATGGTTTTTGAAAAGAAAATACATTAGGGTGTAGGGAGTGGTTAGACACTTGAAAGTGGTAAACTTCAAAATCAACCAATGAGAGTGTGCCACGTCATTCAGTCATAAGTGTTTAAACTATGTTGAAAAGTGTTGGCAATGGTTAGACACTTGGTGAAGTGGTAAACTTAAAAAAAAAAAAAAAGGAAAAAGGTGTGATTGGTTAAAGATGGCATGGACCCCACTCCCCCACACACACCTCTCCCTTCACCGCTCGGTAACCGATTACCAATTTGGCAAAGTTGCCGCTAGTCAAAGTCTTCCGGGGTGGTGTATACCGCTCGTCAAAGTCTTCACCGCACAAGTTTAGACACCCACTCCGTATCCCCTTATAGAAGAAGTAAATCAACAACCATTTAAGTGATAAAATGATGGTATCAATTCCGACAATTTAATTTATATATGTAATAAAATCGATATAATATTTCTTAGTAACGAAAATAAAAATATATTAATAAAAAGTTTGATTTTCGTGAAAAATAATTTAGTTTATTTAAAAATATCAGAAATTAACATTTTTTTACTCATGTTTAGCTTGAACTTTCTTTTAACCAAGTTGGCGTTTGTGTAATATCCATATAACATATCAAAATTTTGACTTATCAAACCTTCTAGTTATTTACTTCATTTTTAATGGCTGGCAGCCTGGCACTTAATCCTCATAATTGTTGCCAAAGTATATGATCGTAGAGCAAAAATAATAGGTTTAAAAATGGATAGGGGTAATATGGTTATAAATTAAAATTCCATAATATAATAATTATCTTTATTTAAAAAGAAAGTACATTCATAAATAAGTTGGAGAAATAGCCTGATGACAAGTGTCCCCTAAATGGTTTCTTTTATTATATAGCATAGATACTTCAAAAGAACATATTTAAAATAAGTTCAACCTAATACATTACAAGCCAAAAATCACGTTGAACAACGCAAAATAAGTTTTATATTTCAAGTAAATACAATATTTGTTTATTGGCACGACAATCAACCTTTAAATATGTCATAGATATCAAACTACAAGTCTAAATACATGTAATTACTAATCATTTTTTTGGTAATATATTATACTAGGATTTTGACCCGCCGCGCGTTGCGGCGGCGTCAAAAGTTAAAGTAACTCGTATTTATACTGTATATTTGACCCGACTCTTTACTTAAAAAAATACATCGTCATCAAATGAAAACGTATTATATTTGACCCAACTTGCTTTCAAATACAGTTTACGAACGTACACAAAATAAGTATAAAACGTATTATTTTTTACCAGACTCGCTTGAGAAAAAAGTTTATGTCAAAAAGTGAGTCATTTACGTTGAAACGTGAATTTTAAAACGACATGTACATTAAAATTGCGATACACAGCGCGTTACGTCGGCAGCACCTTAGTTGTTTATAGCCGACGACACATTATGTGATGCGTTAACCACATAAAACACGTGTTTGACGTATCCGATCAAACTCAGTGTAACCTATATAAGGATTGTGGTTACAATGATGAAATTAACATGTGATGCCCGCACGTGAATTACACGTTTTTTGACTTTGTTACACACGGTACGTTCGTGAAATTAACGTCATTATATATATATATCACGTGAATTACACGTTTTTTTGACTTTGTTACACACGGTACGTTCGTGAAATTAACGTCATTATATATATATATATATATATGATTATGCTAGGGAGAAAACCCTCCATTTTGAGAAAACCCTAGAAACCCCAACCTCCCGACCTTTTTTTTTTTGAAAAAAATAACACATGTAATATACTTGTTTTTAAGAGTTTTGATCCAAAAAAATCAAAAAAGCGCCGAGTGGTTTTTTTTTTTTTTTTTAAATAAACAAGTTTCTGCAACTTTTTCACTAACATGTGTTAGACAAAAAGTTGCTGAAACTTGTTTATTTTTTTTTTAAAAACCACTCGGCGCTTTTTTGATTTTTTTGGCTCAAAACTCTTAAAAACATGTATATTACATGTGTTATTTTTTAAAAAAAAAAGTCGGGAGGTTGGGTTTTCTCAAATTTTTAGGGTTTTCTATCTAACCCTACACCCTACCCTATATATATATATATATATGGCTCGCTCATTGCATTGTAAAGTTGTAACAATATTTTAGACAACCGTGTAAAATCGTAAAAGTAATTTAGACATTAATATGGTTGGACATAGATAAAAAAAAGTATATTAATGTGTGACGCTATGTTCTAAAGTCGTAAAAGCAATTCAAATAAAATGAGACGTTAAGTTATTAAGTAGAAAAAGTCGGCAGATCAAAGTTGTCAATTACTAAAAGTTAAAAGTGAATGCTTAAGTTACCTAGTTTGAGAGTGTAAAATGAAAGAACCAAAAGTATAGGGGTTAAAAATAAAAGTATATGGATTAGAATTATAATATATGAAAATTGAAAGAAGATAAATGTATAGGGGCTAAGTATGTATATTTGTAAAACTTAAGAACTAAAGACAAAGGTCTCCACCGACCTTTGTCTTTAATATTATATAAATATAATCTATATTTTGAACCTGAATGTTTCTGATTATGATTCCGTTTACATAAGTCTTTTTCAGTGACGAAAAAAGGTTAAGTGTGGTGATATTTGATGTGTGGTAAAATATACATATTTGTCCCGTGTGAAGTATATAATTTATGTATAGTTTTTATTTAGTTTTAGTGTTATATTATATTATATTGGGGTTTGATGGGTCATGGTGCAAATGGAGCGAAAAAGAGTAATAAAGAAATATCTAGCTAGTTGAGTAGAGTAAACCGCTAGGGACCGAATTAAAATTGCTGCTATTTTCCTTGATTGGGCCGAGCCTGTATATTAAAAGAGAGAACGCTAAATATATATAACAATCATTAATGAGGAGAGAAGGAGGCATATATTATAATTTTGAGGGGCAGCTAAAGATCATCATCAGAGAAGACAAAAGAAGCATGCATGGCAATATTGTAATTTCTGGAAAGTTAGTGGCTGTTTTGTCGGTGGCATATGCCACCGACCTTTGTGTTTAAGTATATAATGTATATAAAAATAAAATATATTATAAGTAAAATAATTCGAACTAAGCCGAGCCGAGCTACCAAGCGAGCCAAACCGAGCCAATTTGGCTAGTCACGAGCCGAGCCGAGCTAGGCTCACTTTCTAACCGACCCGAGCCGGCTCGGCTCACTTTCTAACCGAGCCATATCGAGCGAGCTTTTTCCAAGCTAAATCAGAGCAAGCTTCGAACAAGCTCCAAGCCGCAAACTTTTTGGACTGCCCTAGTTTTCGTCCATCTCAAAGTCATGATACCCAAATCATATTTATGTATTTTCATACATGTATATTCTTTAAAAGTGTTTTTTTTTTCTAGATAAGAGATCATGTATAAGAGAGATTTATTGTACAAAGTGTTGGAGATAATCGTTAACCATCTTATATCAATGACTCAAAACTAAGAGGGACATTTTTGTAAATCTCAAGTTCAAACAATTGAATAGAGAAAGAAAGTCTATTCTGGTCTTTTCTCACTTAACTCCCCTGATTTTCAAAGAGCTATAACTTTTTTATATATTATTTTTTAAATAAATTACACCGTATTAATGAGCTGAAAGGGTATAGTCCCAAATCCTGGGCCGACCAATCAGGTCGCGTGCGGGACCATACTCCTATTAGACTAATTTGGCAGCTTTCTCAACCTCGTGTCGACCAATCAGGTTTGACCTAGGTCACACGTGGGGTCAAGGCAAACACAAGACCAGATTTCACACTTGGCTCATTGGATGAAAACCCTCACTTCCTGGACCTTGTGCCGGCTACATTTGACATTCTAGATGGTCGCGCGGAGGACAGAAGCGCAGGTAATCCAAGGACAAGTACCGAAGGTACAAGTGGCAGAACAATGGACCAATAAGCGTCCACCAGGCTGTATCCGATCATGCTTCACGATTGACAATCGTACATGTAATAACCCGCTCTTCAAAAGTCAAAGTCAAAGTCAAGATTAAAGTCAAAGGAAGAAAAGATTGCTAATTGCTATCTGTCACTCCTTGCTCCATGTAACAACCCTCATTAAAAGTCCTAATTATTGTATTATTTTATCCAATAGGAAACCCTAATTGAGACACCCAAGTGATTCTGCACAAACCCTAAAATTTTCAGAATCATCAGAATCAGGATCAGGGCCCCTAAAACTCAGGGGGGGGGGGGTATTCCCTACTCAACGATTATCCTTATAAGTTATTATAAAAATCAAATTTAATCATTTCGTCAACTCACCTGAACTTCAAACACACGTGGCAAGAATATGAGAAAAATGTATCCCTTACGGACCGTAAGGGTTGATGCTTACGGTCCGTAAGCCTGGCAAAATTGGTGTATAAATAGTAGCGTCTGGGACTTGATTCTGGGCACAAAAACGACGAAGAAACTCAAAATACACGCTGAGATATCGTCCAAATACTCTCAAAACACACACGAATCACTAATTAGTATAGCGGAGTGCTGCCGCAAACATGGTATTAACTCGATCACTGCTACGATTCAATGTCCGATCGATTGAAACTATCCGATGGATGTTTTAGTACTATCCTTTGTCATTCGTTGTGAATCCGATGGATATTTAAGTAATTATACTTTGTCATTCGTTGTGATTCCGATGGATGTTTAAGTGATTGCACTTTGTCATTCGTTGTGAGGATTTTAATCTCGTGAGTTATCGTAAATGCTGTATTAGTTACTTACCTAGTTTGTATACACTAGGTTACAAGGCTAATTAATAGGCTAAGCTCTGCTGGTATAAATCTGCAATCTATCAAGGCTTATCTATAGACTAAACTTTGGCCGTAGAAATCTGCAATGTGAGTCCATTCTCTTTTCTCACAGTTTTTATCACCTTTTTGTGATACAATTATATTTACAAATGCTTTCCAAAATCTTAAATGTTTACCTGTTATACTTACAGTGATTAAATTTTTATATTCTATAATAACTGCCGGTATAGGAGGTTTTATACATTATTTGATCCTCGTTACTATTAACCAGAAAGTTAGCCAATAGTAGCATGACCACAATCATAGTAGAAATTATGCCTCAGTAGCCAAAGCCTATACCTAATATTATTTTAACATTAAATCGTAAATAAATTTAATGTATGTTTGAAATAAATCTAAATGGTATATATCATAATAAAATAATCAAGTATAATGTATTCTACTATACTAAGATTATATTTTAGTCTTAGTCACGTTAATAGATTAAATAATGATATTACAATTATTTAATTAACATATTATATTTGATAAGTTATATAAAATGATATATGTCATTTTCTGGATTAAATGGTTTTGTGCCATAAGTAATATATTTGACAAAGTAATGTCACGGGACACAACTAAGTCCAGAGTCACTAGTTGAGAGAATGATCAACAGTGACATGTCCAAAGGCACTAGTTGAGAGAATGATCAACAGTGTTATGACTAGAATCACTAGTTGAAAGAATGATCAACAGTGATATGACCAGAGTCATTAGTTGAAAGAATGATCAACAGTGATATGACCACCGTCACAGGAATCGCCTAGTGACAGATAAATTGAATAATAGTAAAATATAATTACTTGATAAATTCACTATTGGACGAAAGTGAGCCAATGAGTGATATGAATACTGTCACATCGGAACTGCCACTATGTGACAAATACTGATTGAGTTGGGTAAATATAAAGAAATATAAAAATCTTAATGCTGTAAGGTATAACAATATATTTTATAAAAATGGAATGAACTCACTCAGTATTTCCGCTGACAAAACCTTTTTTCAAACATATTTCAGGTAATTACAGTAGATTGGAGTCAGAGTTGGATACAGC
Source organism: Helianthus tuberosus (assembly GCA_030545235.1). Taxonomy (NCBI): domain Eukaryota; kingdom Viridiplantae; phylum Streptophyta; class Magnoliopsida; order Asterales; family Asteraceae; genus Helianthus; species Helianthus tuberosus. The sequence goes on from JARYGA010015002.1 coordinate 10,154, forward strand.
ACTGAAAGGCTTCAAGAAGTGGCTTATTTTATTAATTAAATCAAATTAAGAAATATTGTTTTATGTAATCAAAATTTATCTTATTAAAGCTACATTTGTAAAACATGGGTTTATCCCATCTATTTAATAAATAAAATCCGGTGTTTCTAAAACTCTGATATTTTTCCTAACTCACGGTCCTGATGAAATTTCCGCTGCAACGTTTTCAAAATAAATCACCGGTACCACTGGGCCGTTCGCGGCTTCCGATTCCGTCCAGGGCGGGTCGGGGGTCGTGACACTCCACTATCGTTTGACTTCTTTGACTTGTAGATAATCTATTTATTTCATCACATTAGTTGTATTATGTGGAGTACTTGTTAACAATCGAGGTCTAATCGCATGTTTAATCGCTAATCGACTTATCGCTATCGCAATCGCAACTCGAATTATGCGTTCTGGATATTGTTTTACGTGTGTGTGCCACTTAGGTGTTACTTGTGCATGTTATGTTTATATTGAGGTGTTAATCGCAATCGCAATTCTATCGCATCGCAATCGAATCGCAAACGCTAAACGCAAGTTAATTATAGTGATTGTATGTTAGATATAGTAGTTAGGTTATGGGGGGCAACTAATGGGTAATACTATCGCATCACTCACTCGAATCGCATCGCAACGCTCGACACTCGAATCGAAACGACAAAACTCAACGCATCGGATACCCGGATCTAGTGGCCACCCGATCGAGTGGCCATCCTATCGGATTGTCATCCGATCGGACAGTCATCCGATCGGTGACCCACTCGACCCTTGTGTCTTTCCTTTTTGGGAAACCCTATAAATACCCACCTGTCACATCATTTGTGATGTGACAGCTCCTCACTCGAACAAGCCACACTCCAGCTTTCATTTCTCTCGATTCCTCTCGATTCTTGTAAGTTTCCAACCTAAATCTTGTACTTCTATGATCTACACGCACTTTTCATCATTTTCACATTTGAATCTTAACTTTTAACCGTGAAATCACCGGACTTGAGGTGTTCTAGGGTGATGTCATCATGGAGTTCTTATGAAATTCGAAGTTTGGCTTCATTCCACCAAGAACAACTTAGATCTGAAGGATTTCCACATGATTAAACAATGTTTCCTCACATATCTACACATATTCATGATGAAAAGGATTGAAAGAAGATTTTCCAACTTTCTTTCAACTCTTTTACACTCAATGCACTCAAAACCGATAGAATCGGAGCTCGTTCTGATCTTCTACTCATTCTTAGTGAAGTATTAGTTCACGATCCGATTTCTATCCAAGGGATGACTGATTTCGGGTTAAACATGAACCACCGTCTCGAACAGTTAGCTGGTCGGACTAGGGTGATTCCTGTTCGATCGGGTTACTTGGGTTAAGATGAGGTTTCTGTTGTTTAGCACGATGTCAAAACGTCTCGAATAAACTGCAAACACTCAAAATAATCAAGTGTCAAGACGATCAAACCGTCGGGATGGAGTGCCGTCCGATCGGATTTTTGTCCTATCGGATTGCCATCCGATCGACCGGCCATCCGATCGGGTTGTACTTGGTCCCACACTTCAACTTTTCATTTCAAACTTCAAGGATCTGGACGTTGAACGGAATGTCGTCCGATCGGATTGCCATCCGATCGACCGACCATCCGATCATGTGACGTTGGGACTTTGATACTTAAACAATTTTCAACATGTTCAATACACAAACTGTCATCCGATCGGATTGCTATCCGATCGAGTGACCATCCTGCTGTGAACTTGTTCTCAACTAAGAAGCCGTGCCAATCGGATCGCCGTCCGGTCAAACCGCCGTCCGATCGACCGACCTGAAAGGTAGAAATACTTCTCTATTTTCAAAATGCTACAACGAAAACTTCAAAGGACAAACCATCATACACAAACACATCCATCCCAAACGAGGTGTCAATCTGACCGAATGGCCATCCGAACGGATTGACATCCAGTCGAATGGCCATCCGATCGGATTGCCATCCGGCCGGATGACCACTCACCACCATGTTTCACTTGCACCGTTTTACGCGCCGCTCATCGTTTATACTATCGTTCTGATCAGGCTAATCCCACTCTAGCGCTCCCTTCAATCCACTGACTACCATCGCTGTGAGTATACTCGATCCCTTTTTGCTTTATGCACTTTTGGGTGTTACATACGTTACTCATTCTAAATCACAATCGACACACAACGTAAACACTATTTACACGCTAACCGTTATTGCATGCTACGTGTTATTCGATGAATGCTTGTATGTTATGTTAACACAGTGATTGTTGCCTGACACCTTAGCAACGATAGTACTATAGTTTGGACTTAACACATGTCGAGGACAGGGATTGTTAAGGGCTTTACTTCACGTGTCCCAGGGGGGATATGTGTTGCGCATTCTACAACTCGCAGTCACGTCTGTGCATATATCTCTGTCGATAACCTACTTGCCTTCGCTTTATACATGTTACATGCTGGTTATGCGTAAACGATTTCGAACTCTGTTATGCTATTATCAAACTTGTATGCTCACCTTTACACTATGTGTATTGACCTCTATTTTAACGTATGTGACAGGTACTTAAGATGCTAGGAATTGCTGTGCTTTGGTGAATCAAGATAGGGGTCTAGTTATGTCACGCTTAAATCTGAGTCGTCGGAACAGTATTTGTTTTTGAGAAAATTATTTGTAATAACTGTTTTTATTTGGATATGTTGTGGTATGGGACATGACGTTTAATTATCTGGTAACAAATAGTTGTTATGGATACTCATGAACAATCTGTTTCGCTCAGTGCCATGCCCCGATGTTTCCGCCATCGGTTGGGGTGTGACAGTACAGGAGACCAAAATTTACACAAGGGCGCTTATGTGGCATCAATCAGCGTGCGCCGACAACTGCACCACGATATCCACTTAGCCGCTGATGATAGAACAGACAACAAGGACAACGATCAGGCCACGTGGATCCAATCAGCGTGCGCCAGCTTCCTTCTCGCCCAGAAGCACCAACGGTGTCGACAACAGGCCCAAGGCCCATCAGCCCATCTCCTTCCACACCACTCCAGCTATAAATAGGAACCTTCACCTACAGGTTTAAGGATCACTTCCCTGCTCTCTCATTCTCTTAATTAAATACTTAATCCTCAAAGCGGATACTTATTCTCACGTCGGAGAATGGTTACGAGAAGAACCTATAACAACCCTCCCGAATATTTTTCTAACACCCTGATATATTTTAAAATACCCTATATGTCTCTAAATACACCCCGTATGTGAAAACCGAGCCCAAAATACGTTATAAAATTAAAAATAAATAGAAAACAAAGAAAATGGGTTTCAGGCGGGCCGCGTAAACCTTTGTTTAAACCTTACGCGGGCCGTGACCTGGTGAAATCTGGCACGACCATGGGCCGCCACGTGGCCCAACACCCGGCAACCCTATACGATGACCCGGACACCCTAAACCCTACCCGGGCTACTACGCGGGCCGCGTAGCCCGTGGTCTATGTTTACGCGGGACGCGTAAAAGTTGAAATGAGGCCCTATAAGTAGCAGGCATCGGATCTTCAAACAATTCGTTCATTTCTTTTCTCAATCACGAAAATCTCTCACAGTAGGCATAATATTCGAGTATAATACCCCCTAATTAGCGAAGTTCTGCTCCGTTGTAAGTATTATAACCCCAGTTTCGTATTAGATACGCTGCCCGATTGATCCAGGGTTCTGTAACAACTGTCGTGGTTCTGCCCGACGTAGTTGTTGGAATACCGTCTCGGGGAGGGTATCGTTAATATAATTAAAGGGTTATTATACTAACATATGTACATTTGTGTAAATTATAGATTAATACCAGGAAACCCTTGAAGAAGTCTAAAACAGCAATGTGAGTTTATCCGCTTTTTATTAACCTTTTGTGAACTGTTTTACAAAACCTTAAATGCTTTACAATATGATTAAGCAGTGATTGAGTCTTTGTAGTTCTTCAATTACTACCGGTATGTTGGGGTTTTGTATACAAAATATGGAACACGTTACCATTGGACGACGAGTTAGCCAATGTGTAATATGACCCACCAGTCAGGATTGACAGTACTGAATGAGTAATTGTGTAGAAATAAACAATGTGATCGCTCTCAATACTGTGTTAATTGATAAAATGTTTCTTGATTAAACTGGGATTCACTCACCAGTATTTCCCACTGACAAATGTTTTTAAAACGCGTTTCAGGTAACACAATGTAACAGCCAATTAGTAAAAAGCCAGCTGGAGAGCACTGACGGCTTGGAAAAATGTGGCTATAAAAGTTACCAAAAAGACGATGTAAATTCAATAAAATAGGGTTTATCCCTATAAACGTATTGTAATAAAGAAACTTGGGTTTACCCATGTGATTAGTAATATAAAATATGGTGGTTTTACTCTGATAAACAATTTCCTAACTACGGTCCTGATGTAATTTCCGCTGCCAAATTAATAATTAAAATAACTAATACCACCACAAACGAATGTTCGCAGACGCCCGTTCCCGGGACAGATAAGGGGGCAGGGGTTGCGACAGAAGGTGGTATCAGAGCTTAGCCACTGATTCAGCCACAGGAGTGTTCTGCTGACATCAATATATTATTGTTAGGAAATAAATTTTGAAAATACGTGAATATCTGTATTTTATTGTTATGTGTTATTTGACTATTTGTCAGTTTACAGTATGAGTGATCAAGGACCCTCAGACATGTATCGTCAATTGTCCGATTCACCTAGGAGTGAAGGTACCTCTTCCCAGCCTACCCTCTCTGGGTATTCTGCTGATCAGGAAGAAGGGATATTTGCCTTTAAAGCTCAGTCGGAAGAGCCATTCCCTCAGAAAAAGAGAGGATGGTTCAGTAAGGGAGCCTTTGAGCGTAGAAAAAGAATGCGAAAGTTGCAACAGCAAAGAGTCCTAACAGCCGCTAAGCGAGAGTCAGATGACCATACACAGGATATACTTAATAGAAGCCTATCCAATTTCCATATCCTAGCAACAACTGCTGCCGACCCAAGTCTGGAACAATTAGTAGCCCCACAACCCTTACCTTTAATTCCCACTCAGCCGATGGAGGTAGAAATGCATGATTTCAACCCTGAAGAAATACATAGGATACCAGCCCCTAATCCTTTAGACCCAAATTATGATCCATGGTTTGATGATCTTAGGGATTATGTGCCACTCTACCATCTAAATGACGAAACCTTGCCGAACATAGCAGCGTATCCAGGTCTGGACCCTCTAGATCCCTATTATGACAACGGTGAATACATTAGGGAAATTTTAGAGAATCCGTACCCTCAGGAGAATCCCAGGCCACAGTATCCAGATCCAGTACCAGCACCTGCACCCCCAATGAGTGCAGAGAATTTGCAAGAACTCTGAATTTTCGGAGAATAAATCTTAGAAAGTAGTGAGAGGATAAGGTATGTAGGAGAACAACTCGTCTGGAAATACGACGAGCGTCAGATGGATTTCGGGGGAAATCCATATCCATGAAGATGATAGTGGAGTTAGTAATAATAATAATATAATAATATATAATATGTTTGTATGAAAAAAATAAAAAAAATAAAAATATAATAATAATATATTGTAGTATAGACCACTTTGTGGTTAGTGATGCATAATAGTGTTGTAATTTTTAAATTCCTGCTTTAGTGTGTATTTGACGCCTACTATATAAAAAGAGTAAAGTCGCAATGCTCGACCTTTTTGACCAATATGTGTATTATGTGGATTGTTACGTAAACTATTAATTATTCTGTGATATTAATAATTAGTAAATGTTTAAATTCAGATGGCCGACGAAGTAAATCAGGGAAATCTGAATAATGATAACCAGAGTAACAATAACTCGGGTAATGAAAATCCAAACAACAATGGAAACCAAGTGGATAACAGTGCCATTCAACACATAGTAGCGCAAGGAATAATAGATGCGATGCCATATATTATTCAAACGGTTAGGGAAGCAGAAAATAAAAGTAAACATGATAGCAAGCGACCTTCCGAACCTGAAAACAACGTGAACAATGGACCGGTACTTCAAATGCCCATTCCCAAAAGGAGAAGAACCGTGTCTTACGGTTGTTCTTATAAAGAATTCTGGTCTTGTAAACCAATGGAATTCTCGGGCAACGAAGGGGCCATTGCAACCCTACGATGCATAGAAAAGACTGAGGCTGTCTTAAGAATAAGCAAGATAAGATAATGTTTGCTTCTAATTTGTTTAAAAATTCAGCACTAGAATGGTGGAATACTATTCTCCAGACTAAAGGAAGTAATAGAACTTACAATACGGAATGGGAAGAGTTTAAAAACATGGTAGAAAGGAAATACTGCCCTCCTAATGAAAAAGAACAAATAGCAAACAAATTCTTAAACCTTAGAATGAATGGTGTAGATAGTAAGGGGTACACTAAGTTATTCTTTGAATATGCTAGAATAGTGCCAACCCTTGCTTCACCCGAACCAGTGTTAATCTCCCGTTATATCTGGGGATTAATCGGGGAGATAAGACATGTAGTCAAGGCAGCTAGACCTCAAACCATAGAAGAAGCTGTAGAACTAGCCAATACCTTGACAGATGAATTAATTCGTACACGAGAAGAGAATCAAAGAAGGAACCTAACCCAGAAGCTCACACAAGAATTTCGTTCTGGAAATTCTAACCGTGGAAAAAATATAGGTTCTACCTCTACACCTTACTGTAAGAATTGCAAAAGAAAGCATTCAGGAAGATGCTCCATTTACTGTAACTTTTGCAAAATATCGGGACACAAGGAAGAAGATTGCAGGAAGAAAGCTAATAACCGGATATGTTACAACTGCGGAGAACAAGGTCATATCAAGCCTAACTGCCCAAAATTAGCTCCGGCTACGAACAACAAGAATACCAAAAAAGCTAGAGCATTTGTTCTGACTGCAGAAGAAGCAAAGATGATCCCGGATGTGATCACTGGTGTTAGGGGAGGATTTTCTAATCCTAAGGATCATGGATCCTCAAGTACTGCCAGGATCATAAATTCTGTTTAAACGAAGGATCCTCAGTAGATGTTGCGGGATCAGGATTCAGGATCCTTATTGTTATCCTTATACTAACGATTGTCTTCATTATGCGTAAGCTTGTTTTGCAGGAGTATATGCATGGACTTGGTCTTGCCGATATTCGTGGAGCATATTTCCTCAATATTCCGCACGTGCTTGTCCCTTGTGAACGTTATGGAGATCGTGGGAAGCTAGCATGATTATCGGATAGTTAGTTAGTATAGTTATTTCTAATTTTAAATAGGGGATAACAAGCTTGAGTTAGAACACTTGGCTAATTTGGCAAACACGCACACTCTCGAACAGCTCTCGACAGTTTACTTGGCGATTTCATACACTTTAACACTTTTGCACACTAGTGATCCTTGTAACAAGCTTGTTATCATCCCGAGTTGTAACAACCTTTTGATTAATCTTAGTTGGTGATCGGTAGTTTCCATCACCCGAGGTTTTTTATGCCGAAGATCAACTCTTGATCAAGGGCTTTTTCCTCGTATAAATCCTTGTGTCACCTCTTTATTTGATTTGCAAGTTGTTCATACAATTGTTCATAGATTCAAGCATCACACCTCACAACAAAAGATTTGGTTGTATTATCCTTGCTTGATTTTTGACCAAAACAGTTTGGCGCCCACCGTGGGGCAATTGGTGCTTCATTCCTAAGAAATTCTTGTTTTTGTGATCATTTCGGTTCATCACAACCAAGCAGATGGCTTCTTCAGCAAAGAGCACTTCAAGTTCAATGCCGACAATGAGTTCTTCACAGGGCGTTCCACCTTTGCCTCCACTACCTTCTGGATCCCAGAAGAATGTTGAAAATGCTGCAAAGAGACAAAGCCCCATTTTTCCAAAACCACCAACTTCTTCTGTTTCTTCTAATCCTACTACTAATGATCTTTTACTCTGATTTTGCAGATGAGGGATCACATACAAGAGCAGGACAAAACCAACAAAAGGATCCTCCGGGAAATTGGTGACATCAAGAAACAGAAGAGATCGGGGGAGGATCACTCTACTCTGATACCAAGGTCATTGGATTTCGACACTCCAGCCATAACTTCCTTGCAAACTGCAGCTCCGGACATCCAATATCAAACTGAACCATTGGGAAGGCGTTATGGAACAACAACTATGAGTCAGGCTTTTGGGTCTCACTTCCAGCCTTCAGGATCCTGTTTTCAGCCTTCGAGATCCTCTTTCCAGCATCAGGGATCCTTCGTCAGCTCAGGAGGATATTTGGGGACCCACACAGTTCAAGGATCCTCTCAGGTTCAAGGATCCTCTCAGATCCAAGGATCCTCACAGGTCCAAGGATCCTCACAGGTTCAAGGATCCTCTCGGGTTCAAGGATCCTCCTTCCAGGTTCAAGGATCCAACATCTTTCAGGATCAAGGATTCTTAAGAAGTGTACAACCCCCAAGCACAGATGTTCATCAAGGAGACTTCATACCAATGCAGACCATTGCCTCTTCTGGTCCTTCAATCATACCAGAATCCCGTCAATATGGATTCACGTCTGGAATTCCAAACTTGAATCCTCTGGGAGGTAACACTTTCAATAATTCTTATAACACTAACCATGGCTCTATGCAGGATACAGGTATCAATCAAGCTATGGCTAGGGAATTACAGAAGCTGAAGGATATGATATCCAGCGTTCCAGGAGTGGTTAAGCCCATTCCTGAAATTGCAGATGGGAGCCATAAGATATCTCGTTTTGCACCACCCATTTGTGATGCTGAGATACCCAAAAGGTTCCAAATACCAACTATGAAGCTGTATGATGGTTCAACGGATCCAGAAGAACATGTAGCTCAATATAGAGAAAGGATGGAGATCAACCCCATCCCAGAGAGGTTAAATGAAGCATGTCTATGCAAGGGTTTTGGATCCACACTCACATGATCTGCTCTTAAATGGCTGCTAAGTCTTCCCCCTTACTCCATTACTTCATTTGCTAATCTAGTTAATCTGTTTAATAGTCAATTCTCATGTAGCAGAAAATTTGAACGTTTTACTAGTGATCTATATAGGGTAACACAAGGTCAAAATGAATCACTTAGAGATTACATCACTAAGTTTAGTAAAGAATCCGTAGATATCCCTAATCTGGATATAGCTACGGCTGTAGAAGCCTTTAAAATGGGTTTGCTTAGGGATTCATTATTCTATGATGATCTTGTTATGACCCCATGCAGGAATCTTGATGAAGTGAGAACCAGGGCCCTTAGATTCATCCGATTAGAGGATGATAAAAGGATCCAGGAGAGATTGCCAGGATCCTCAAAACAGGAAAAGCAAGGATCCTACTTCAAGAATAACAAGTCCAAGTCCTATAACAAGCCTGATAACCAGAATGTGCATGCAGTAGAACAAGAAGAGGATGAGGAGGATTATCCTCCAATTTCTGAATACTGTTTTTCTGTTGATAACAATGAACTAATTCTTGCAATGCAGAATCTAGGTGAGAAAGCAAGATGGCCAAGGAAAAGTGATAAACCAGCCGCAACAAAAGACAAGTCCAAATGGTGTGCATATCATGAGGATTTCGGACATCTCACTGAAGAGTGTATTGCACTTAGAAAAGAAATTGGTTACTTGTTAAGCAAGGGGAACTTGAAGGAGCTTTTGGAACGAAAGAAGTCAAGGACCCAGGATCCTGAGAGGATCCCAGAAAGAGCTCCTGCTCCCCCAGCAGATGCACAAGTTATAAACTTTATATCCGGTGGATCATACATTTGTGGTACTTCCTTTTCAGCAGCCAAGAGACATGCTAAGGAAACCAAGATGGATAATGGGGATAGCCCCATTCGAACCTCTACTGTTACGCAGGAGAAAGTTATAACTTTTGATGAGGATGATCGTGTTGATGTGCAGGATCCTCATCATGATGGTCTTGTTATCACTTTGTGTATATCTAACCACTTTGTTCGCAGGATCCTGATAGATGGAGGAAGCTCAGTAAACATCATTCAGCTTGATGTCCTCAAGAAGATGAACATCCCTGAATCAGATATTGTTCCAAGATCCTCAGTTCTTGTGGGATTCAGTGGAGAAACCCAGAATACATTGGGGGACATCAAACTCCCAATCTATATTGAAGGACTTCATTCTTATAAAAAATTTTGTGTTATAGATTGCTTATCCTGTTGTAATGTTATCCTTGGCAGGCCATGGATACATGACATGAAGGCAGTCCCATCTACCTATCACCAATGTGTAAAGCTTCTTAGCCCGTGGGGAGTGGTGAAAATTGAGAGTGATCAACAAGAAGCTAAGAATTGCTACACGTCATCAATGAAGCCAGCCTCAAGACCAAGGGAGCAATAGCAATTAAAGCATCCTTCAAGAGATGTCTTGGAGGCAAGAGGACAGGATGTGAAAGAAATCCTTATGGATCCTCATGATCCTGAATCCATAGTCTTCATAGAATCAGGGATCCTCAGCAACATTGAACAAGATCTAGTATCCTTCCTTAAGAGGAGGAAAACTACCTTTTCCTGGAAACATGAGGATATGACAGGTATATCTAAAGATATAATTACTCATAAACTTGGCATTGATAGGTCATTCAAGCCAATTCATCAAAAAAGGAGGAAGTTTGCACCTGAAAGGAATGCCATTATCCAGGAAGAAGTAGATAAACTACTCTGGGCAGGTATGATAAGAGAGGTTAAGTATCCAAGGTGGTTAGCCAATGTGGTTGTTGTTCAAAAGAAAAATGGAAAGTGGAGGGTATGTGTCGATTTCACTGATTTAAACAAGGCATGTCCCAAGGATCCTTTCCCATTACCCCACATTGACTCCATGGTGGATGCTACCGCAGGTCATGAGTTGTTGACTTTTATGGATGCTTCATCTGGATTTCAACAAATTCAGATGGAACCATCTGATCAAGAGGATATAGCCTTTATGACCCCAACTGGTATATATTGTTATATTGCTATGCCATTTAGATTGAGGAATGCAGGTGCTACTTATCAAAGGCTAGTCAATATGATGTTCAAGGAACAAATTGGACACACTATGGAAGTCTATATAGACGACATGGTGGTTAAGTCCAAGAAAGCTGAGGATCACCTTAGAGACTTGGAGGAAGCATTCAATATCCTTGATAAATTTAATATGAAACTAAATCCTTCCAAGTGTCACTTTGGTGTTAAAGCAGGTAAATTCCTAGGCTATATGGTGACAAAAAGAGGCATTGAAGCAAGTCCAGAGCAAATTAAGGCTATTGTGAATATCAAATCTCCTGCCAATGCCAAGGATGTGCAAAGATTGACAGGCAGGATCGCAGCCTTGAACAGGTTCATATCCAAGTCATCAGAAAAATGTAAGGTATTCTATGACATTTTGAGAAAGAACAAAAAAATTGAATGGACTGAAAAGCGTGAAAACGCTCTCAAAGCTCTTAAGGATTACCTATCCTCAGCCCATGCCTTGATGAAACCAGAAAAAGGGGATATATTATCCTTGTATTTGGCGGTATCCTCTAAAGCAGTAAGTGCGGTCCTTGTTAAGGATCACGAAGGTACACAACATCCTGTTTATTATGTAAGTAAGAGTTTGCTTGATGCTGAATCCAGGTATTCACATTTAGAAAAACTTATCCTTGCATTAATTATGGCATCTACTAAATTAAGACATTATTTTGAAACTCATGCTATTATTGTTAAGACTAATTTTCCAATTAAGAATGTTCTCAGGAAACCTGAAATGTCAGGAAGGATGGCAAAGTGGGCAGTGAAGCTTAGTGCTTATGATATAAGATATGAACCAAGGACTGCCATCAAATCCCAAGCCTTAGCTGACTTTGTGGCAGATTTTAGTAGTGACTTGCAAAGGGAAGCTGAGTCAGAAGTTCAACAACTTGAAGAAACTAAGGATCCTTGGATACTCTTCACTGATGGAGCTTCTAATGTCAAAGGAACAGGACTTGGAATACTACTAAAATCGCCACAGGGGGACATAATACCCCACTCCATAGCTTGTGAGTTTCAAACTACTAATAATGAGGCTGAATATGAGGCCTTGATAGCTGGTTTGCAAATTGCCAAGCATATGAGGATCAAGTATCTTGAGGTACATGTAGATTCATTGTTAATTACTAATCACTTTAATGGATCCTATGTTGTTAAAGGTGAAAAGCTAATCAAATATTTAGAGATAGTCAAAGAATTGGCACTCTCTTTTGTTTCCTTTAGTTTAACACAGGTACCAAGGGAAGAGAATGCAGAGGCTGATGCATTGGCCAATCTAGGATCATCCTTGAAGATTCCAGAGGATATCAGGATCCCTATTATCCACATCCTAACCCCCGCTATTGAGGATCATATAGCCATGGAGATAGGAGAAGATTCTACAATCATCCCTAGTGATGATACACAATCTCATTCAGGATCATGGATCCTCCCAATCAAAAGATATATCCAACATGGAGAGATTACTACAGGAGAAAACCCCAGGGCTTTCAAAATTAAGGTATCTCAGTTTACAATATTGAATAACATGCTATATAAACGATCTCTTGCAGGACCATATCTAAGATGCATTGAGGATCCTGAAATCCAAGAAGTCCTAAAGGATTTTCATGAAGGAGATTGTGGAAACCACACAGGGGGCATGGCATTATTTTCAAGGATCCTGAGGACAGGATACTATTGGCCTACTATGAAGAAGGATGCTGTGGATTATGCCAGAAAGTGTGATCCTTGTCAGAGACATAGTAATATCCTTCACCAACCAGCAGAGCTCTTACATCCTATATCCTCTTCTTGGCCATTTATGAGATGGGGAATGGATATAGTTGGTAAACTTCCCAAGGCACCTGGTGGAAAAGTATTCATGCTTGCTGTTTTGGTCAAAAATCAAGCAATGATAATGCAACCAAACTTTCTGTTGTGAGGTATGATGCTTGAATCAATGAACAACACTAAAGATCACTCAGAAATGAAATGAATAAGTGACACAAAGATTTATACGAGGAAAAAGCCCTTGATCAATGAATGATCTTTGGCATAAAAAACCTCGGGTGATGGAAACTACCGATCACCAACTCAGATTAAACAAGAAATGTATTACAACTTCGGATGATAGCGAGCTAATTACAAGGATCACTATAGTGTAATGTGCAAAAAAGTGTGTAATCGCCAAGTGAATTGTCAAGAGCTGGTGAGAGCAGTTGCGAGTGTGTGTGTTAAGCTAAAAATAGCCAAGTGTTTCTATTTAGCTCGCTATCCCCTTTAAAAATGGAAAATATCTATGCTAACAAACTTTTCGCATTTTGTGCAAGTCCTCCACGAACTCCATAACGTCCACTTTAGTTAAGCACGTGCGGAATAAGTATGGAATATGCTCCAGGAATATCGCCAAGACCAAGTCCAAGCTCGTACTCCTGCAAAACAACTTCATATTCAAAGCAGACAATCGTTAGTATAAGGATCCTTACGATGATCCATGATCCTGATCCTACAATACTTCTGAGGATCACTAATTCAAACAGAAGTGAGGATCACTAAGCCCAACAGTAATTGAGGATCACTGATCATTGGAAAATCCTCCCCTAACAATTGCCCCCAAAATATAAGGAGTAATATGTAAATAAACGAGTTATATTTTCTCGTTCTTATCCGTAACCAACTAACGGATATATAGCCGTTGAATCCTGACTAGCCGTTGCTAACATGACGTCATTGAGGTGACTATCCTGCAAAATCATCATTATAAATTGAAGTTAGAGATAAGGGTTAGAGAGCATTTAAATTCGTGCGTTTCCTTCTTTAAATCTTCATTCGAAGACTTGATCAGGTATTTCTCTTTTCTTTCTCTCTTCATCTTCTCACTCTGTTTCTTCTTTTCCACCACCGTCATAATCGAGATGATGCTAAGATCCTCACTGGCTAAGGATCACAAGAAGGACAGCCCCTTGAAAAGCTAAGGGATCATAAAAGATTCTGCAAAAGAACGATGCTGCTTCACTGATCCACAGATAGACAGAATCCGCCATTGTTTTCCGGCAAACACCGATTTCAAACCATTTGATCCCACCCTTCTAAGTGACCACGTTTCTGAAACCTGGGTAGCTTTTCCGGTCACACCATTCACAATAGGATACTCATATCCTTTTCCAGATTTCACCCAATCCTTCTTCTCTCTCACCGGCATCTCCTACATTCAAGCGATGCCAATGATCTGGAGGGTCTTATATACCCTTGAAAGGATCATTGAACATGAAGGAATTGATCTGGGAATGTCAGAGTTTGCAGAGATGTATAACCTCGTTAGCCATGGATCTCACCGATATCTACTCAAACATAAACCTGGTGAAGAACATCCCATCTTCAAAGCCACTAAGAATGACACCAACTGGAAACGGCGATTCTTCTTTGCCAGAAGGGATTCTATCCCTGATGGAAAGGATCTGCCTAGGAAATGGACCACCCATGGTAGGATAGAGGATTCTGAGAAGGATCACCAGATGACCTTGTTTTTGTTTAAGGATCACTAACGTCCTTTTGTTTCTATTTTGTAGCTATTACTGTCGCACACCTCATCACAACACCTGCAACAAAGGAAAGGCTTGCCGCTTTCCGGAGACTTGATCCTGCAAGAAGATCATTTAAAGCCAACACCCAGGATTCTCAAGAAGTATCCTCAGGTTCTGTCACTGTGTCGAGTAAGTATCCTGTTTTTCGCATAATTAAATGTTTAAATAAATAGTTAAATAGAAATGGGATAAGGATACTTATCTGTTTTGGGTGTGTAGGTGCTGGAAAATCTTCAAGATCTGCCTCCAAATTCAGTGTTACTGACCTTGACACTGTCCGATCCTCAAAGAAGAAGCTTGCTGCCACTCCAACTGTCACGATCCCCAAGGCAACCACTTCTAAGGGCAAGGGTGGCAAGAAAAGAAAGACCTCTGAGGCTGACAACCTAGAAGGCTTGCCTCTGATCCGTCATCAGTTCCTTGAGTACTTTGCTGAGGTAAGGATCACTGACTTAGCTTAGTTATCCTGCCCACTTGAGGATCATGTGATCCTAAACTTTACATTGTCTTCTTTGCAGAAATTTGCTGAAATCGAGGTCTATGTTGGGAACGTCGAAGAGATTGAGGAGAAATACTCTGACCTCCAAAAAGTGGCGGTGCTCAAGGATCACAAGATTGCCTCCCTCGAAAAGGACCTCAATGATGCCAAAACTCAGGCGGTTGCAGCTCAGATCAATGCTGACTATGAGAAGCATGAGATCATGGAGGATGCTAAAGTCTCCGCTGCCATTGCCATGTACAAGACCAAGTTGCAAATGGCCCAAGAAGCCCAGGATCCTAATTTTGACAGGAGCAACTGGGACATGGAGGGCTGGAAGGCTAGGCTGGCTGAGTTGGAGGACGAAGAAGAGGCTGATGAGGTTCTGGCAATCGAGGCTGGTGGCAGTGGCAAGGATCAGGGTGGAGAAGCAGGTGGAGCTGGTGAAGGTGATGCAGCGAAGGTGTAAGCTGCATGAATGGGCGATGATGGACACTTCTAGACATAGCCGGAGCCCATTTTTTTTTAAGTTTGGTTGTTTGGTTATGATGTTTTTGTTGAACAATGATGGGTTGTAATAACTTTAGACAATAGTTTCTAGGGTGAAGGATCATGGATCCTTGAACAATAGGCAGGATAATGGGTGGTGGATGGATCCTCTGTTTGGGGGATGAAGCCACTCATTATCCTTCCGTCTTTTATTTCCTGCACTACAAAGACCCGTAAACAATGGACACCCTTTGCCAACCCATGTGGACGGGCCATGTTTTGCTGGTAGAAACGTGGGTTAGCAATTTTGACAACCTTAAAGGGTTTAACGTTTTGTGAATAAAATAACTCTAACTTTTTGGCTATCTCCCGTGTTGCTATCCTTGTTAGTACTTTACTTTTCAATTGTTGTGATATTCATTTTGTCTAAACTTATCAAGTAAAGAAAAAATTTAATAAATATCCTCAAAAAGTTTAGGATATGATCAAGGATCACATATCCTATAGTCGACAAGTTTCGAAAAGTAGTATATTTTAAGGATCATAAGTTCAGTTGTCAAAGGATAGGGGTTACTCAAATGAATAATGAATAAAATCAAAATAGTTTAGGATCATACCTGAGAATCCAAGTTAGGATCCTAACCTTTAACACTTATAATCAGGATAACCAAAAGACAAACCTTAGTATAAGGTAAGGATCAAGGATCCTTGGTCATTTATCTCCAAAAACCTAAAATAGGATACAACTTGGGACTAAGACAATATAAGATAAGAGTTAGTAACTGGGGACAAGCCCAACAATTCTGGGGACAAGCCCAAAGGATAACTGGGGACAAGCCCAAATGATAACTGGGGACAAGCCCAAAGGATAACTGGGGACAAGCCCAAAGAATAACTGGGGACAAGCCCAAAGGATAACTGGGGACAAGCCCAAAGGATAAATGGGGACAAGCCCAAAGAATAACTGGGGACAAGCCCAAAGGATAACTGGGGACAAGCCCAAAGGATCGTGTGTAAACTGGAGTATGGCCCTCACTGGCGACTATCCAAACTTAGTGACATGAAAATGCCAAAACCTTAGCTAACGTGAAAACGTTAGAAACTTTAGGAACGGATGTATGGTACGTCTACCATTATACGTAGGATCCTGAATATAGCCAGCACAATGAAATTGTCAGCCCCTAAAGCGAGTACTGGTCCCATTGCCATGAACTATACCAGGATCATCGTGCGCTACTGGCGAAACTAGGGACAGGCCCAAACTGGGGTCAAGCCCAAATAACTGGGGTCAAGCCCAAATAACTGGGGTCAAGCCTAAATAACTGGATACTTTTGTGGATAATCAGTCCTTTGTTAAGGATACCTGAACCTTCAAAACTCAGAATCAAGTGAAAGGAGGATAAAGGATACAGGATCCTTACCCTTATATAGGATAATTAAAAAATGAAATAGTTTGGGATTAGATCATTACCAAAATGAGAATCATCTGTCTTGTAAGGATCCTTCAAGGATACTTGTCATGTTAGGATCATGGATCCTTATCACATGAAGTATTTCTTCAAGTGGACAGCATTCCAAGCGCTTGGCAGCAAATCACCTTCCATTGTTAGCAATCGATATGCCCCCTTTCCTGCCTCAGCTTCAATCAAATAAGGGCCTTCCCACTTTGGTGCCAACTTTCCATCAGCAGGATTTGTGGTATTCTGAAATGCCTTCCTTAATACCATATCACCAACTTGGAATTTCCTGATCCTGACATTTTTGTTGTAGGCTCCAGCCATCCTTTGTTGATAACTGGCCATCCTTATCCTTGCCAAATCCCTGATTTCTTCTATAGTATCCAAGTCTTGAACCAAGTTTTCAGCATTTTCTTCAGGATCACGAATGCTTGTTCTTGCAGTTGGAACCACCATCTTTGTAGGGATCACTGATTCTGCCCCAAATACCAAAGAAAATGGAGTTTGGCCAGTAGCATTCTTGGGAGTTGTCCTATTGGCCCAAAGCACATAAGGTAATTCTTCTGCCCATTTTCCTTTCTTGGATCCAAGCTTCTTCTTCAAATTGTTGATGATGATCTTGTTGGATGATTCTGCCTGACCATTAGCTTGTGGGTGGACTGGTGTTGATGTTATCATCTTAATCCCCCAGCTGTCACAAAAGTTAGTAGTTCTATTCCCAATAAATTGGGATCCATTATCACAAACAATTTCAGAAGGAATACCAAATCTAGTAATAATGTTTCTTTTAATAAAGGATATAACTTCCTTTTCTCTAACTTGAGCAAAGGCTTCAGCCTCTATCCACTTGGAGAAGTAATCAGTCATAGCAAGCATGAATACTTTTCCACCAGGTGCCTTAGGAAGCTTACCAACTATATCCATTCCCCATCTCATAAATGGCCAAGAAGAGGATATAGGATGCAAAAGCTCTGCTGGTTGGTGAAGGATATTACTATGTCTCTGACAAGGATCACACTTCTTGGCATATTCCACAGCATCCTTCTTCATAGTTGACCAATAGTATCCTGTCCTCAGGATCCTTGAGAATAATGCCCTGCCCCCAGTGTGGTTTCCACAATCTCCTTCATGGAAATCCTTTAGGACTTCTTGGATTTCAGGATCCTCAATGCATCTTAGATATGGTCCTGCGAGAGATCGTTTATACAACATATTATTCAATATTGTAAATTGAGATACCTTAATTTTGAAAGCCCTAGGGTTTTCTCCTGTAGGAATCTCTCCATGTTGTATGTATCTCATGATTGGGAGGATCCATGATCCTGAATGAGATTGAGTATCATCACTAGGGATGATTGCAGAATCTTCTCCTATCTCCATAGCTACATGATCCTCGATAGCAGGGGTCAGGATATGGATAATAGGGATCCTTATATCCTCCGGATATCAAGGATGATCCTAGATTGGCTAATGCATCAGCCTCTGCATTCTCTTCCCTTGGTACCTGTGTCAAACTAAAGGAAACAAAAGCGAGTGCCAATTCTTTGACTATCTCTAAATATTTGATTAGCTTTTCACCTTTAACATCATAGGATCCATTAAAGTGATTAGTGATTAATAATGAATCTACATTTACCTCAAGATACCTGATCCTTATATGCTTAGCAATTTGCAAACCAGCTATCAAGGCTTCATACTCAGCCTCATTGTTGGTAGTTTGAAATTCACAAGCTATGGAGTGGGGTATTATGTCCCCCTGTGGCGATTTTAGTAGTATTCCAAGTCCTGTTCCTTTGATATTAGAGGCTCCATCAGTGAAGAGTATCCAAGGATCCTTAGTTTCTTCAAGCTGTTGGACTTCTAACTCATCCTCCTTTTGCAAATCACTACTAAAATCTGCCACAAAGTCAGCTTAGGCTTGGGATTTGATGGCAGTCCTTGGTTCATATCTTATATCATATGCACTAAACTTCACTGCCCACTTAGCCATCATTCCTGACATTTCAGGTTTCCTAAGAACATTCTTAATTGGAAAATTAGTCTTAACAATAATGGCATGAGTCTCAAAATAATGTCTTAATTAGTAGATGCCATAATTAATGCAAGGATAAGTTTTTCTAAGTGTGAATACCTGGATTCAGCATCAAGTAAACTCTTACTTACATAATAAACAGGATGTTGTGTACCTTGGTGATCCTTAACAAGGACCGCACTTACTGCTTTTGAGGATACTGCTAAGTATAAGGATAATATATCCCCTTTTTCTGGTTTCATCAGGGCCGGGGCTGAGGATAGGTAATCCTTAAGAGCTTTGAGGGCACTTTCATGCTTCTCGGTCCATTCAAATTTCTT
>JARYGA010015003.1:0-36157 GCA_030545235.1 Helianthus tuberosus
AAATAGATATTTTGAATCTAAAATATGTTATTATGAAATACGGTTCTAATGGCACCGGAATCGTAATTTTTGGACTCCGTTTACTATTTTTAAAGTGTCAATTTGTAACAGCAACTTAAGCTGAATTTTGACAGCAATAAATGGGTGTCGTACTTTCAGTCATAACCTGAGTTTTGTGATGAATCGGACCATGAAATTTGTACAGTAGATGACAACCGATGCATTTGTAATTACCCCACTGGAATTTCGTAAATCGGACACTCGATGAATTTTTAATAAATTGTTCCGTAGACTGTGGTCAGAAATACATAAATCTGAGTTCAGTCCGGAATACGAATTTTTATAAAATATTGGTAATGAACCGCACCCCGATATTTTTACACATTAAAATATGGAACGTTTATGATATTCTGTAAAAATTTGGGGATTTTTGGAATAATTTAACTATTTTATTAAAATGTCCGAAAACAGCCGGTTTTGAATATTAATGCTGAAATAACATAAGTTGTGATTTGCGCGCCTAAACGTCGAGTATGCTATCTGTGAATGATCTAACATGTTATATGTGTTATATGCATTATTGTATGTTTTCTTATGAGTGGGGAATGGATGGGAAGTATATATGGGCGTAAATCGTTAAAGTGTGTGCCTGTTATGTGGTAGAAGTAATGTGCAAATAAACCGTACGTAGGATACGTGTTATGCATGAGAAACTGATTGTTATCCGTACCTTATTAGGACGCGATTGACCGACCTTGACCGTTAACTATATTGAGAATCTAACCGAGCAAACCAAGGTGAGTTCACACTTTCTAAGGCATGGGATTCCCGGTGGTTGGGAATGGGTTAAAGAAATTAAAACGGAATCTACATATTCTCTTTGGGTAGGATATGTACGGCCATCCTCCATAGAGTGGATGCCATTATTAATCCTACGAATTCTCCTGGTGCAGAATACGTACGTTCATCCTCCTGGTGCAGGACAACAACCTTAAAACTAGCTAGACAAAACTCTATCATGAAGTCCCTCAATTTATATCGACTTAATCGCCGAGGCCAATGGCGAGCGGGTCATTAGTTAATAGCGCTATTAGGTTTAACAAACCTCACACCGTGCCAGTCGGACGGGCGTGTACTAATGGACTATGGCAGATTGTCAGTGATGATAGACACTGATATATAGGGCACAACTTATTTGCGTAGCAGTCGATATCATACCGTCTAGTAGTTCACACGGGGAAAACCCCCCCTGATCATGGTTATGGATTGGGTAAAGAAAAAGGAAATGGTTAAACATACTTTCAACTACGGGGTAACCCCCACGGAAATTACGCCAACGAAAGTCAGACCACGTTTTTCAGAAAACAACTTAAAACTAAACAACCAAACGTGAACTCACTCAACTTTGTTGTTGACTCGTTGTTACATGCTTTACAGGTCGCTAAATGCTTGGAGCTTGCACGGGGAAGGAGTCGTTGTGGTGTACGGACTGTTATGTTCCGTGCTTAATGTTTAAATCCCTATGAACTTACTAAACTTGCGTTTTGAAACTTTAACCTATGAACCATGGACTTATGCTTTTGAACTCACGTTTATGCTTCCGCTGTTTAAACCAAACAAGGTTAACTAGCTTTGGTCACCAATCGTATTATGTTTGGTTTTATTTACTTAATTGTGTTGTTCAATATGATTGGTGGCTCGATCCTGGTCATGTCACGCCTCCAAGCGGTGATACTCCGCATGGTGGATTTTGGGGGTGTGACAGATTGGTATCAGAGCCATTGGTTATAGTGAACTTGGTTTTTAAAAAGGGAAAAGTTTTTGATAAAAACCAGACTATAACCAGTACAGTGCTCAACGATCCACAACGACACTTCACTCCACGTGCAAGACTCGACACCATAAGTGGTATGATTTATGTTATATTGTCGGTTAGATAGTTCTCACTGTGCATTAGATAATGTGATAATTGCTATTTGAACCTTGTGTGCTTACTCTCTAATGTCGTCCCATACACTTACACACTTTCGCGACACTTTCCTCACTTACGTTGCTTCATTATGAAGATCATGAGCGGACGCGGAGGACATATCAACCTCACTCAAGCCCAGTTGACGGCTTTGATCAACGAACGAGTCACTGAGGCACTCGCAGCTAACCCTGCAGGAGGTATAACCTGCCATACCAACTCACCTTAGGACCTTTAGATCCTACCTTCTCGAACCAACCCTCGTGCTTAACCTTATCTTTTATTCTCGCGCAAACAGGCCAACATGCTCAACCTCCTGTGTGCACGTTCAAGACGTTCATGGACTGCCGACCTACCACTTTCAGTGGCACCGAAGGAGCAGTGGGCCTTCTTCACTGGTTTGAAAAGCTTGAGACTGTTTTCGAGATGTGCGAATGCCCCGAAGACCGTAGGGTGAAATATGCTACCGGAACACTTGAAGGAGATGCGTTAACCTGGTGGAAGGCGCAGGTCCAACTACTAGGACTGGCAGTTGCTAATGCCACACCCGGAATGGTTTCAAAGAGCTGATCAAGGAGGAGTACTGCAGTCGGGATGACATCCACAAACTAGAGGTGGAATTTTTCAATCTGAAGATGACGGGATCTGAGATTGAGGCGTATACCAAGAGGTCGAATGAACTGGCCATCCTGTGCCCAACTATGGTGGACCCTCCCATCAAACGTATTGAGCTTTACCTCAAGGGCCTTGCACCAGCGATTCAAAATCACGTAACTTCAGCCAACCTGGGTACCATTCAACAAATTATCAAGTTGGCTCATCGTCTCACCGACCAGGCGGTGGAGCAAAACAGGCTACCCAAACGTATCAGTGCCACAGCTACTTCTGATGCACCTACCGACAACAAGCGAAAATGGGATGGGAACTCCGGAAAAGGGTCTACTTCAGTTCAGTCTCAACAGCGAAAGACTGATGACTACCAGAGTCCTGGTCAGCAATCTTCCGGTAACCAAGGACAGGGTGGATACCGAGGGAACCACCCCAAGTGCAACCGGTGCAATAAACATCACAGCGGGCAGTGCAACAAAGGTCGCTGTCAGAGATGTCAAAAGCTGGGTCATGAAGCTAAGGATTGCAGGAGCCCACGTCCTGCAAATCAGAATCGCCAACAACAACAACAAGCTCCACAGAATCACCAGCAGCAGCATCAGCAGGGCAACAAAGGATGCTTTCAGTGTGGCGCTGAAGGCCACTTTAAGAGGAACTGCCCCCAGCTGAACCAAAACCAGAACAATAACCAAGGAAATGGGAACCACAATGGGAATAACAATGGAGGCAACAATGGAGGCGGCAATGGGGGAAACAACAATGGCAATGGGGCAAGAGGTCGTGCTTTCGTGATTGGTCAGGGTGATGCAAGGAATGATCCCAACGTTGTGATGGGTAAGTTTCTTCTGGACGACTTCTTTGTTACTGTTTTATTCGATTCGGGTGCCGATACTAGTTATGTGTCCTTAAAAGTTAGCCAAATGCTTAAGCGCACTCCAACACTTTTGAACACCAAACACGCGGTAGAGCTAGCAAATGGTAAAAGTCTTGAAGCCACACACGTAGTTAAAGGTTGTAACCTCGTCTTAGCCGGTCAGACTTTCTCTATCGATCTTATTCCTATCACACTGGGTAGTTTTGACGTTGTTATTGGGATGGATTGGCTATCTCATCATCAAGCGGAGATTGTTTGCAAGGAGAAAATCGTCCGCATTCCTCGTTCTGGTGAAGAACCTCTCATGATTCGTGGCGACAAGAGTGGTGCTGTCGAAGGCATCATCTCTTTCCTTAAGGCCCAGAAGTGTCTGCGAAAGGGCCACACTGCCATTTTAGCACTCGTTACTGACACATCAACGGAAGAGAAGAAAATTGAAGACATCCCTGTTGTGCGCGATTTTCCCGAGGTATTTCCTGAGGAATTACCTGGTCTTCCGCCTCATCGCCAAGTTGAGTTTCAAATCGAGCTAGCTCCTGGAGCAGCGCCAATAGCTCGAGCACCATATCGTCTAGCTCCATCAGAACTCGAAGAACTGTCTACACAACTACAAGAACTCTTGGAAAAGGGTTTTATACGTCCTAGCTCTTCGCCCTGGGGAGCTCCAGTCTTGTTCGTGAAGAAGAAAGACCGTACCTTCAGGATGTGTATTGACTATCGCGAGCTCAACAAGGTAACTGTGAAGAATCGTTATCCTCTTCCACGTATTGACGACTTATTCGACCAGCTGCAAGGGTCGAGCTATTACTCTAAGATTGATTTGAGATCGGGATACCATCAGCTGAGAGTCCGAGATGAGGACGTCTCCAAAACAGCATTCAGAACTCGTTACGGCCATTACGAGTTTCTGGTTATGCCATTCGGGCGGACAAATGCACCAGCGGTCTTCATGGATCTCATGAACCGAGTGTGCAAGCCTTACCTGGATAAGTTCGTTATTGTGTTCATCGACGATATCCTGATCTATTCTAAGAGTCAGGAGGAACACGAGCAGCATCTACGACTTATGCTGGAACTTCTTCGAAAAGAGCAGTTGTATGCCAAGTTTTCGAAATGTGACTTCTGGCTCCGCGAAGTCCACTTTCTAGGCCATGTGGTAAACAAGGATGGGATTCACGTGGATCCATCTAAGGTTGAATCGATCAAGAACTGGCCTGCACCCCGCACACCAAAAGAAATCCGCCAATTCTTGGGTTTGGCAGGATATTACAGAAGGTTTATCAAGGACTTCTCCAAGATTGCGCAACCTCTCACTTCACTGACTCAGAAGGGTGTCATCTATCGTTGGGGTGATGCACAAGAGTCCGCATTTCAACATCTAAAGGATAGACTTTGTAGCGCGCCTATCCTCTCATTGCCCGAAGGCACCGATGATTTCGTGGTTTATTGCGACGCTTCCATCCAAGGACTGGGTTGCGCATTGATGCAACGTGACAAGGTCATTGCCTACGCATTGCGCCAACTTAAAGTTCACGAAAGAAACTACACTACTCACGACTTGGAACTGGGAGCAGTTGTTTTCGCACTTAAGATATGGAGACATTACCTGTACGGTACCAAGTGCACCATTTACACCGATCACAGGAGTCTCGAGCATATCTTCAAGCAAAAGGAGTTAAACATGCGTCAACGCCGATGGGTTGAGGTCTTGAACGATTACGAATGCGCGATCAAGTATCATCCGGGCAAGGCCAATGTTGTGGCCGACGCCCTCAGTCGAAAGGATACCATACCTAGGCGCGTACGTGCTTTACAGCTTACCATCCAGTCTAACCTTCCCGCTCAGATTCGTGATGCTCAGGTTGAAGCACTGAAGGCAGAGAACATCAGGGCTGAATCCCTACGAGGATCGAGGCAGCGGCTGGAACTAAAGGAAAACGGTGCCTACTATGTTAACGGACGCATCTGGGTTCCATTTTATGGCAACTTACGCGAGCTTGTGATGGATGAAGCACATAAGTCTCGTTATTCTGTACACCCTGGTTCGGACAAGATGTACCACGACCTCAAGACTACGTATTGGTGGCCTGGCATGAAAGCCCACATAGCAACCTACGTCAGCAAGTGCTTGACTTGCGCGAGAGTCAAGTCTGAATATCAAAAACCATCAGGCTTACTTCAACAACCGGAGATCCCGAAATGGAAATGGGAGCAAATTTCCATGGATTTCGTTACCGGCCTGCCCAGATCTCAACGCGGAAACGATACCATTTGGGTGATCGTAGATCGACTAACCAAGTCTGCACATTTTCTGGCTATCAAAGAAACGGATAAGTTTTCTACTCTTGTAGACATTTACCTAAAGGAAGTGGTATCAAGGCACGGAGTGCCAATCTCTATTATATCTGATCGTGACGCACGTTTTACTTCTGAACTGTGGTAAGCAATGCACAAGTCCTTTGGCTCACGTTTAGATATGAGCACCGCTTATCACCCGCAGACGGATGGGCAATCTGAACGCACCATCCAAACCCTTGAAGACATGCTTAGGGCATGTGTAATCGATTTTGGTAATGGCTGGGAGAAGCACCTCCCGCTAGTGGAGTTCTCATATAATAATAGCTACCACACCAGCATCCAAGCCGCTCCGTTTGAGGCATTGTACGGACGCAAATGCCGATCACCTCTCTGTTGGGCAGAAGTTGGTGACAGCCAAATCACTGGCCCAGAACATGTGGTAGATACCACCGAGAAAATTGCTCAGATACGACAGCGAATGGCGGCAGCTCGTGACCGTCAGAAAAGCTATGCTGATAAGGGAAGAAAACCACTCGAACTCCAGGTTGGGGATCGAGTGCTACTCAAAGTCTCACCTTGGAAAGGTGTAGTCCGCTTTGGCAAACGAGGCAAACTCAATCCGCGTTATATCGGACCATTCGAAGTCATTGAGAAAATTGGTACGGTAGCCTACAGGTTGAATCTACCCGAAAAACTCAGCGGAGTTCACAACGTATTCCACGTGTCAAATCTGAAGAAGTGTCTGTCAGATGAGACCTTCATAGTTCCTCTCAAGGAACTCACAATCGACGACCAGCTGCGATTCGTCGAGGAACCAGTAGAGATTACTGATCGAGATGTTAAGATTCTCAAGCACACAAGAATACCTCTCGTTCGAGTTCGTTGGAATGCTCGTCGTGGCCCAGAGTATACCTGGGAACGAGAAGACCAAATGAAACTCAAGTATCCCTAATTGTTTAAGAAAAACGCAACCACTACTGAGGCTGAAGCTACTGCAGAATTTCGGGACGAAATTCCAAATCAACGGGGGGATGATGTGACACCCAAGGAAAATCGGGAAAGCAACTTAACTAGCTTCCTCAGTAACCACGCGCTAAATTTCGGGACGAAATTCTCTTAACAGGGGGAGAATGTGACAACCCTCAAAATCCCATGTATTCCGTACAAATTATTATTGATAACTAAAGTGTATGACGACTGTGTGGAATTACTTAACTGCTTTCTGATAACTGTGTTATGCTTACACGTATTTGTTAATATGCTAATAATGTACAGAAAGTCACTAAATAGTCCGTTATATTTTCCTAAGTGTTAGAAAGTAAAAACGCTGCAAAAATATTTAAGTAGGACGCTTTACGGATTCATTTAGCGGTTTAACGGAACAGGATCGAACCGAACAACCGGACTTCACCCGGAACCCAAAAATATTGCCAATAGCATTGTTTATCTTTTTCTGAGCCAGTTAGGGCCCCCGAATACCCTAACACCCGCTTTAACGCACTACACATTAGTAACCGGGTTAAGTTCCTACTTAACTTAACTAACCTAAGTATCTAGTTGGAATCTAACTAAGGACCCCCCCCCCTTCCAACGAAACCGTCCCCAAGGGGACACCCATGTCATATTTTTGATTATAATAATCAAATGTGCCTAGTATCTAGAAGACACAAAATCCGTTGGACAATGGTACAAGAGTTGTCTATAAGTTCCAAGCTTAAACCATCATAACCATCACCACCAACACTTGAACAAAACACACCCTCTCCCTCTCCTTGGAGCTCTCGGCCGAAGACACCCACACCCATCCATCACCTTTTCGATTTCCTTCAACCCATTCCATACATCTACAAGTGTTAAGGAACGCGTATAAGGAACCTTGGTGCATTCGGAACGCGAAGGACCTCACCCCATCGCTTTTATCCACTCGATTTTCGACTAGAATCTTCCCTAGCCTCGAGCTAGTAGTAAGTTGCTCTAAACGCCTTCTTGATCTTGTCTAGAGTGGTTAATAAGAGTTTCGTCGGTTGAAAATCACTAACATATAAGATCACCAACTAAAAGTTTACTAAAGTGATGTACAAGGTGGTTAATGGATGAATATTGGTGTAAATCATGTAGATCTTGTGTGATTATGATTATTGGTTGATTATTTGATGATTTGCTGATTAATATTAATGTGTCATGTTGTTGTGGTCACTAAACTTGTTAACGGAATCGATCGAACACGATTTAGAAGGTTAAACACTAAAAATCAGAATCTGTCCCACTTTTACAGCCAACTTCAGTTGGCTGTAAACAGGTCTTAAACTCAACGAAAAATCGATATTTTGAATCTAAAATATGTTATTATGAAATACGGTTCTAATGGCACCGGAATCGTAATTTTTGGACTCCGTTTACTATTTTTAAAGTGTCAATTTGTAACAGCAACTTAAGCTGAATTTTGACAGCAATAAATGGGTGTCGTACTTTCAGTCATAACCTAAGTTTTGTGATGAATCGGACCATGAAATTTGTACAGTAGATGACAACCGATGCATTTGTAATTACCCCCACTAGAATTTCGTAAATCGGACACTCGATGAATTTTTAATAAATTGTTCCGTAGACTGTGGTCAGAAATACATAAATCTGAGTGCAGTCCGGAATACGAATTTTTATAAAATATTGGTAATGAACCGGACCCCGATATTTTTACACAATAAAATATGGAACGTTTATGACATTCTGTAAAAATTTGAGAATTTTTGGAATAATTTAACTATTTTATTAAAATGTCCGAAAACAGCCGGTTTTGAATATTAATGCTGAAATAACATAAGTTGTGATTTGCACGCCTAAACGTCGAGTATGCTGTCTGTGAATGATCTAACATGTTATATGTGTTATATGCATTATTGTATGTTTGCTTATGAGTGGGGAATGGATGGAAAGTATATATGGGCGTAAATCGTTAAAGTGTGTGCCTGTTATGTGGTAGAAGTAATGTGCAAATAAACCGTACGTAGGATACGTGTTATGCATGAGAAACTGATTGTTATCCGTACCTTATTAGGACGCGATTGACCGACCTTGACCGTTAACTATATTGAGAATCTAACCGAGCAAACCAAGGTGAGTTCACACTTTCTAAGGCATGGGATTCCCGGTGGTTGGGAATGGGTTAAAGAAATTAAAACGGAATCTACATATTCTCCTTGGGTAGGATATGTACGGCCATCCTCCATAGAGTGGATGCCATTATTAATCCTACGAATTCTCCTGGTGCAGAATACGTACGTTCGTCCTCCTGGTGCAGGACAACAACCTTAAAACTAGCTAGACAAAACTCTATCATGAAGTCCCTCAATTTATATCGACTTAATCGCCGAGGCCAATGGCGAGCGGGTCATTAGTTAATAGCGCTATTAGGTTTAACAAACCTCACACCGTGCCAGTCGGACGGGCGTGTACTAATGGACTATGGCAGATTGTCAGTGATGATAGACACTGATATAGGGCACAACTTATTTGCGTAGCAGTCGATATCATACCGTCTAGTAGTTCACACGGGGAAAACCCCCCCTGATCATGGTTATGGATTGGGTAAAGAAAAAGGAAATGGTTAAACATACTTTCAACTACGGGGTAACCCCCACGGCAATTACGCCAACGAAAGTCAGACCACGTTTTTCAGAAAACAACTTAAAACTAAAAAACCAAACGTGAACTTACTCAACTTTGTTGTTGACTCGTTGTTACATGCTTTACAGGTCGCTAAATGCTTGGAGCTTGCACGGGGAAGGAGTCGTTGTGGTGTACGGACTGTTATGTTCCGTGCTTAATGTTTAAATCCTTATGAACTTACTAAACTTGCGTTTTGAAACTTTAACCTATGAACCATGGACTTATGCTTTTGAACTCACGTTTATGCTTCCGCTGTTTAAACCAAACAAGGTTAACTAGCTTTGGTCACCAATCGTATTATGTTTGGTTTTATTTACTTAATTGTGTTGTTCAATATGATTGGTGGCTCGATCCTGGTCATGTCACGCCTCCAAGCGGTGATACTCCGCATGGTGGATTTTGGGGGTGTGACAGATTGGTATCAGAGCCATTGGTTATAGTGAACTTGGTTTTTAAAAAGGGAAAAGTTTTTGATAAAAACCAGACTATAACCAGTACAGTGCTCAACGATCCACAACGACACTTCACTCCACGTGCAAGACTCGACACCATAAGTGGTATGATTTATGTTATATTGTCGGTTAGATAGTTCTCACTGTGCATTAGATAATGTGATAATTGCTATTTGAACCTTGTGTGCTTACTCTCTAATGTCGTCCCATACACTTACACACTTTCGCGACACTTTCCTCACTTACGTTGCTTCATTATGAAGATCATGAGCGGACGCGGAGGACATATCAACCTCACTCAAGCCCAGTTGACGGCTTTGATCAACGAACGAGTCACTGAGGCACTCGCAGCTAACCCTGCAGGAGGTATAACCTGCCATACCAACTCACCTTAGGACCTTTAGATCCTACCTTCTCGAACCAACCCTCGTGCTTAACCTTATCTTTTATTCTCGCGCAAACAGGCCAACATGCTCAACCTCCTGTGTGCACGTTCAAGACGTTCATGGACTGCCGACCTACCACTTTCAGTGGCACCGAAGGAGCAGTGGGCCTTCTTCACTGGTTTGAAAAGCTTGAGACTGTTTTCGAGATGTGCGAATGCCCCGAAGACCGTAGGGTGAAATATGCTACCGGAACACTTGAAGGAGATGCGTTAACCTGGTGGAAGGCGCAGGTCCAACTACTAGGACTGGCAGTTGCTAATGCCACACCCGGAATGGTTTCAAAGAGCTGATCAAGGAGGAGTACTGCAGTCGGGATGACATCCACAAACTAGAGGTGGAATTTTTCAGTCTGAAGATGACGGGATCTGAGATTGAGGCGTATACCAAGAGGTCGAATGAACTGGCCATCCTGTGCCCAACTATGGTGGACCCTCCCATCAAACGTATTGAGCTTTACCTCAAGGGCCTTGTACCAGCGATTCAAAATCACGTAACTTCAGCCAACCTGGGTACCATTCAACAAATTATCAAGTTGGCTCATCGTCTCACCGACCAGGCGGTGGAGCAAAACAGGCTACCCAAACGTATCAGTGCCACAGCTACTTCTGATGCACCTACCGACAACAAGCGAAAATGGGATGGGAACTCCGGAAAAGGGTCTACTTCAGTTCAGTCTCAGCAGCGAAAGACTGATGACTACCAGAGTCCTGGTCAGCAATCTTCCGGTAACCAAGGACAGGGTGGATACCGAGGGAACCACCCCAAGTGCAACCGGTGCAATAAACATCACAGCGGGCAGTGCAACAAAGGTCGCTGTCAGAGATGTCAAAAGCTGGGTCATGAAGCTAAGGATTGCAGGAGCCCACGTCCTGCAAATCAGAATCGCCAACAACAACAACAAGCTCCACAGAATCACCAGCAGCAGCATCAGCAGGGCAACAAAGGATGCTTTCAGTGTGGCGCTGAAGGCCACTTTAAGAGGAACTGCCCCCAGCTGAACCAAAACCAGAACAATAACCAAGGAAATGGGAACCACAATGGGAATAACAATGGAGGCAACAATGGAGGCGGCAATGGGGGAAACAACAATGGCAATGGGGCAAGAGGTCGTGCTTTCGTGATTGGTCAGGGTGATGCAAGGAATGATCCCAACGTTGTGATGGGTAAGTTTCTTCTGGACGACTTCTTTGTTACTGTTTTATTCGATTCGGGTGCCGATACTAGTTATGTGTCCTTAAAAGTTAGCCAAATGCTTAAGCGCACTCCAACACTTTTGAACACCAAACACGCGGTAGAGCTAGCAAATGGTAAAAGTCTTGAAGCCACACACGTAGTTAAAGGTTGTAACCTCGTCTTAGCCGGTCAGACTTTCTCTATCGATCTTATTCCTATCACACTGGGTAGTTTTGACGTTGTTATTGGGATGGATTGGCTATCTCATCATCAAGCGGAGATTGTTTGCAAGGAGAAAATCGTCCGCATTCCTCGTTCTGGTGAAGAACCTCTCATGATTCGTGGCGACAAGAGTGGTGCTGTCGAAGGCATCATCTCTTTCCTTAAGGCCCAGAAGTGTCTGCGAAAGGGCCACACTGCCATTTTAGCACTCGTTACTGACACATCAACGGAAGAGAAGAAAATTGAAGACATCCCTGTTGTGCGCGATTTTCCCGAGGTATTTCCTGAGGAATTACCTGGTCTTCCGCCTCATCGCCAAGTTGAGTTTCAAATCGAGCTAGCTCCTGGAGCAGCGCCAATAGCTCGAGCACCATATCGTCTAGCTCCATCAGAACTCGAAGAACTGTCTACACAACTACAAGAACTCTTGGAAAAGGGTTTTATACGTCCTAGCTCTTCGCCCTGGGGAGCTCCAGTCTTGTTCGTGAAGAAGAAAGACCGTACCTTCAGGATGTGTATTGACTATCGCGAGCTCAACAAGGTAACTGTGAAGAATCGTTATCCTCTTCCACGTATTGACGACTTATTCGACCAGCTGCAAGGGTCGAGCTATTACTCTAAGATTGATTTGAGATCGGGATACCATCAGCTGAGAGTCCGAGATGAGGACGTCTCCAAAACAGCATTCAGAACTCGTTACGGCCATTACGAGTTTCTGGTTATGCCATTCGGGCGGACAAATGCACCAGCGGTCTTCATGGATCTCATGAACCGAGTGTGCAAGCCTTACCTGGATAAGTTCGTTATTGTGTTCATCGACGATATCCTGATCTATTCTAAGAGTCAGGAGGAACACGAGCAGCATCTACGACTTATGCTGGAACTTCTTCGAAAAGAGCAGTTGTATGCCAAGTTTTCGAAATGTGACTTCTGGCTCCGCGAAGTCCACTTTCTAGGCCATGTGGTAAACAAGGATGGGATTCACGTGGATCCATCTAAGGTTGAATCGATCAAGAACTGGCCTGCACCCCGCACACCAAAAGAAATCCGCCAATTCTTGGGTTTGGCAGGATATTACAGAAGGTTTATCAAGGACTTCTCCAAGATTGCGCAACCCCTCACTTCACTGACTCAGAAGGGTGTCATCTATCGTTGGGGTGATGCACAAGAGTCCGCATTTCAACATCTAAAGGATAGACTTTGTAGCGCGCCTATCCTCTCATTGCCCGAAGGCACCGATGATTTCGTGGTTTATTGCGACGCTTCCATCCAAGGACTGGGTTGCGTATTGATGCAACGTGACAAGGTCATTGCCTACGCATTGCGCCAACTTAAAGTTCACGAAAGAAACTACACTACTCACGACTTGGAACTGGGAGCAGTTGTTTTCGCACTTAAGATATGGAGACATTACCTGTACGGTACCAAGTGCACCATTTACACCGATCACAGGAGTCTCGAGCATATCTTCAAGCAAAAGGAGTTAAACATGCGTCAACGCCGATGGGTTGAGGTCTTGAACGATTACGAATGCGCGATCAAGTATCATCCGGGCAAGGCCAATGTTGTGGCCGACGCCCTCAGTCGAAAGGATACCATACCTAGGCGCGTACGTGCTTTACAGCTTACCATCCAGTCTAACCTTCCCGCTCAGATTCGTGATGCTCAGGTTGAAGCACTGAAGGCAGAGAACATCAGGGCTGAATCCCTACGAGGATCGAGGCAGCGGCTGGAACTAAAGGAAAACGGTGCCTACTATGTTAACGGACGCATCTGGGTTCCATTTTATGGCAACTTACGCGAGCTTGTGATGGATGAAGCACATAAGTCTCGTTATTCTGTACACCCTGGTTCGGACAAGATGTACCACGACCTCAAGACTACGTATTGGTGGCCTGGCATGAAAGCCCACATAGCAACCTACGTCAGCAAGTGCTTGACTTGCGCGAGAGTCAAGTCTGAATATCAAAAACCATCAGGCTTACTTCAACAACCGGAGATCCCGAAATGGAAATGGGAGCAAATTTCCATGGATTTCGTTACCGGCCTGCCCAGATCTCAACGCGGAAACGATACCATTTGGGTGATCGTAGATCGACTAACCAAGTCTGCACATTTTCTGGCTATCAAAGAAACGGATAAGTTTTCTACTCTTGTAAACATTTACCTAAAGGAAGTGGTATCAAGGCACGGAGTGCCAATCTCTATTATATCTGATCGTGACGCACGTTTTACTTCTGAACTGTGGCAAGCAATGCACAAGTCCTTTGGCTCACGTTTAGATATGAGCACCGCTTATCACCCGCAGACGGATGGGCAATCTGAACGCACCATCCAAACCCTTGAAGACATGCTTAGGGCATGTGTAATCGATTTTGGTAATGGCTGGGAGAAGCACCTCCCGCTAGTGGAGTTCTCATATAATAATAGCTACCACACCAGCATCCAAGCCGCTCCGTTTGAGGCATTGTACGGACGCAAATGCCGATCACCTCTCTGTTGGGCAGAAGTTGGTGACAGCCAAATCACTGGCCCAGAACATGTGGTAGATACCACCGAGAAAATTGCTCAGATACGACAGCGAATGGCGGCAGCTCGTGACCGTCAGAAAAGCTATGCTGATAAGGGAAGAAAACCACTCGAACTCCAGGTTGGGGATCGAGTGCTACTCAAAGTCTCACCTTGGAAAGGTGTAGTCCGCTTTGGCAAACGAGGCAAACTCAATCCGCGTTATATCGGACCATTCGAAGTCATTGAGAAAATTGGTACGGTAGCCTACAGGTTGAATCTACCCGAAAAACTCAGCGGAGTTCACAACGTATTCCACGTGTCAAATCTGAAGAAGTGTCTGTCAGATGAGACCTTCATAGTTCCTCTCAAGGAACTCACAATCGACGACCAGCTGCGATTCGTCGAGGAACCAGTAGAGATTACTGATCGAGATGTTAAGATTCTCAAGCACACAAGAATACCTCTCGTTCGAGTTCGTTGGAATGCTCGTCGTGGCCCAGAGTATACCTGGGAACGAGAAGACCAAATGAAACTCAAGTATCCCTAATTGTTTAAGAAAAACGCAACCACTACTGAGGCTGAAGCTACTGCAGAATTTCGGGACGAAATTCCAAATCAACGGGGGGATGATGTGACACCCAAGGAAAATCGGGAAAGCAACTTAACTAGCTTCCTCAGTAACCACGCGCTAAATTTCGGGACGAAATTCTCTTAACAGGGGGAGAATGTGACAACCCTCAAAATCCCATGTATTCCGTACAAATTATTATTGATAACTAAAGTGTATGACGACTGTGTGGAATTACTTAACTGCTTTCTGATAACTGTGTTATGCTTACACGTATTTGTTAATATGCTAATAATGTACAGAAAGTCACTAAATAGTCCGTTATATTTTCCTAAGTGTTAGAAAGTAAAAACGCTGCAAAAATATTTAAGTAGGACGCTTTACGGATTCATTTAGCGGTTTAACGGAACAGGATCGAACCGAACAACCGGACTTCACCCGGAACCCAAAAATATTGCCAATAGCATTGTTTATCTTTTTCTGAGCCAGTTAGGGCCCCCGAATACCCTAACACCCGCTTTAACGCACTACACATTAGTAACCGGGTTAAGTTCCTACTTAACTTAACTAACCTAAGTATCTAGTTGGAATCTAACTAAGGACCCCCCCCCCCTCTTCCAACGAAACCGTCCCCAAGGGGACACCCATGTCATATTTTTGATTATAATAATCAAATGTGCCTAGTATCTAGAAGACACAAAATCCGTTGGACAATGGTACAAGAGTTGTCTATAAGTTCCAAGCTTAAACCATCATAACCATCACCACCAACACTTGAACAAAACACACCCTCTCCCTCTCCTTGGAGCTCTCGGCCGAAGACACCCACACCCATCCATCACCTTTTCGATTTCCTTCAACCCATTCCATACATCTACAAGTGTTAAGGAACGCGTATAAGGAACCTTGGTGCATTCGGAACGCGAAGGACCTCACCCCATCGCTTTTATCCACTCGATTTTCGACTAGAATCTTCCCTAGCCTCGAGCTAGTAGTAAGTTGCTCTAAACGCCTTCTTGATCTTGTCTAGAGTGGTTAATAAGAGTTTCGTCGGTTGAAAATCACTAACATATAAGATCACCAACTAAAAGTTTACTAAAGTGATGTACAAGGTGGTTAATGGATGAATATTGGTGTAAATCATGTAGATCTTGTGTGATTATGATTATTGGTTGATTATTTGATGATTTGCTGATTAATATTAATGTGTCATGTTGTTGTGGTCACTAAACTTGTTAACGGAATCGATCGAACACGATTTAGAAGGTTAAACACTAAAAATCAGAATCTGTCCCACTTTTACAGCCAACTTCAGTTGGCTGTAAACAGGTCTTAAACTCAACGAAAAATCGATATTTTGAATCTAAAATATGTTATTATGAAATACGGTTCTAATGGCACCGGAATCGTAATTTTTGGACTCCGTTTACTATTTTTAAAGTGTCAATTTGTAACAGCAACTTAAGCTGAATTTTGACAGCAATAAATGGGTGTCGTACTTTCAGTCATAACCTAAGTTTTGTGATGAATCGGACCATGAAATTTGTACAGTAGATGACAACCGATGCATTTGTAATTACCCCCACTGGAATTTCGTAAATCGGACACTCGATGAATTTTTAATAAATTGTTCCGTAGACTGTGGTCAGAAATACATAAATCTGAGTGCAGTCCGGAATACGAATTTTTATAAAATATTGGTAATGAACCGGACCCCGATATTTTTACACAATAAAATATGGAACGTTTATGACATTCTGTAAAAATTTGGGAATTTTTGGAATAATTTAACTATTTTATTAAAATGTCCGAAAACAGCCGGTTTTGAATATTAATGCTGAAATAACATAAGTTGTGATTTGCACGCCTAAACGTCGAGTATGCTGTCTGTGAATGATCTAACATGTTATATGTGTTATATGCATTATTGTATGTTTGCTTATGAGTGGGGAATGGATGGAAAGTATATATGGGCGTAAATCGTTAAAGTGTGTGCCTGTTATGTGGTAGAAGTAATGTGCAAATAAACCGTACGTAGGATACGTGTTATGCATGAGAAACTGATTGTTATCCGTACCTTATTAGGACGCGATTGACCGACCTTGACCGTTAACTATATTGAGAATCTAACCGAGCAAACCAAGGTGAGTTCACACTTTCTAAGGCATGGGATTCCCGGTGGTTGGGAATGGGTTAAAGAAATTAAAACGGAATCTACATATTCTCCTTGGGTAGGATATGTACGGCCATCCTCCATAGAGTGGATGCCATTATTAATCCTACGAA
Organism: Helianthus tuberosus; assembly: GCA_030545235.1. NCBI lineage: Eukaryota > Viridiplantae > Streptophyta > Magnoliopsida > Asterales > Asteraceae > Helianthus > Helianthus tuberosus. Next base: position 17,075 of record JARYGA010015003.1, read on the forward strand.
TTCTCCTGGTGCAGAATACGTACGTTCGTCCTCCTGGTGCAGGACAACAACCTTAAAACTAGCTAGACAAAACTCTATCATGAAGTCCCTCAATTTATATCGACTTAATCGCCGAGGCCAATGGCGAGCGGGTCATTAGTTAATAGCGCTATTAGGTTTAACAAACCTCACAACGTGCCAGTCGGACGGGCGTGTACTAATGGACTATGGCAGATTGTCAGTGATGATAGACACTGATATAGGGCACAACTTATTTGCGTAGCCGTCGATATCATACCGTCTAGTAGTTCACACGGGGAAAACCCCCACTGATCATGGTTATGGATTGGGTAAAGAAAAAGGAAATGGTTAAACATACTTTCAACTACGGGGTAACATGTTAAGTTAATTCTATAAGATATAACTGTTTTTTAAACATTTTTTTTTATATTTTTAGTTTTTGATTTTTTTATCAAAAATGTTTCTACTTGTATTGATAAGAAAAAACGCCGAAAAAAATTTAGAAAAATATTTTTTTTAACATGTTAAGTATATTTTTTAAAAGTGTTCCCCCGTTCCCCACTTTTTTAGTATTCCCCAATGAACCCTCCCCTATATATATATATATATATAGGGAGAGGATCATGAGAAAACTAGATATAAATGAGAAAACTTGAAATCTAACTAAAAACCACTAAAAAGGAGGGGGGAGACTTTTAATGAAGGAGGGGGGACTTTTAATGAAGGAGGGGTAAAATTGGAAAAAAAAATATATAACTTTTCAAACATTTCCCATTTCTCCATACGTTATCATTTTAAAACAAAAATGGCACCATAAGATCACAAATTTTTGTATCTTTCATTCAAGTATATTCGAGCATATTTTTTATGACATAAAAAAAGATTTATGGTGTCGTCTTGTTTTCAATACTATTATTATAGTAGTGCACATGTGCAATATAACATGTACTAAAATTGCATTACATGCTTAAAATTAGCTTTTTGAGTATAGTTTAGCTTTTAGGGTTAGTTTTTTTGGAGGTTTAGGATTAGGATTAGGTTTTTGGGTGTGGGGGGGAGGGGGGGTTTAGGTTTTTTTCGGGAGGGTGGGGGTGGGGGGGGGGGGGTTTAGGTTTTTGGGGGGTGGGAGGGGGGGTTAGGCTTTTGGTGGGTGGGTGAATTTAGGTTTTTAGGGGGTGGGGGTGGGGGGTTTAGGTTTTTGGGGGGTGTCGGTGGGGGGTGGGTTTAGTGGTTTAAGCTTTATGTATTAGTGCACATGTGCAGTTCAACAAAAAAAAAATTGATATTTTTTTTCCATACATAAAAAGTATCGATTTTTCTATAAAAATTTGTAAAAAAAAATGGTATGTTTTTAGGTTTTTTTTAGGCTTTTTTTGTTAGTTTTTTGGTTTTCTCATTTAAACTAGTTTTCTCATGATCCATCCCCTATATATATATGTATATATATCCACTAAAATAGATAATCCAATAGCTACTGATGCATACTAGTATTGTATTTCTAGTTGCCGTTTGTAATAGATATAGATATCTATAAAATAGAGTAAGTGTCGCAATGCACGATGATTTTGATCAATATGTTTGTTGTGTGATTGATTGCATTAAATATTGTTTTGTGATATTAATACCTAATAACTGTTTGTAAATCCAGATGGACAACGAAGCAAATTTGGAAAACTAGAATAATGATAATCAAATGAATAACAGTGCCATTCGACACATAGTAACCCAAGGAATTAGAGATGCTATGCCATATATCATCCAAAATGTTAAAGAAGCGGAAAATAATAACAATAATAGTGGAAGTAAGCGACCACCTACTGAACCTAGTAACATCGTAAAAAATGGAACATTACTTCAATTGCCTATTCCAAAAAGAAGAAGAACCATGTCTTATGGTTGTTCTTACAAAGAATTCTGGTCCTGCAAACCAATAGAATTCTCAGGCAATGAAGGTGCCATTGCAGCTCTAAGCTGGATAGAAAAAACTGAGGCAGTCTTAAAAATAATCAAGTGTGCAGAGGACGACAAAATCATGTTTGCTTCCAATCTGTTTAAGAACGCACCTCTAGAATGGTGGAACACTATTCTCCAGTCTAGGGGAAGTGACAGAGTCTATAATATGGAATGGACTGAGTTTAAAAATATGGTTGAAAGGAAATTATGTCCTCCCAATGAAAAAGAACAAATAGCTAATAAGTTCTTAAACCTTAGAATGACTGGAGTAGACTGTAAGGATTACACTACCGTATTCTTCGAATATGCTAGAATAGTGCCAACCCTTGCTTCACCAGAACCGGTATTAATCTCCCGTTACGTCTGGGGATTAATCAGTGAGATTAGACATGTAGTCAAGGAAGCTAGATCACTAATCATAGAAGAAGCTGTAGAACTAGCAAATACCTTGACCGATGAATTGGTACGTACACAAGAAGAAAACCAGAGGAAGAACCTAGTCCAGAAACTTACCCAAGAATTTTGCTACGGTAATTCCAACCGTGGGAAGAACGTAGGTTCTACTTCTGCACCTTATTGTAAGGCCTTCAAGAAAAAGCACTCAGAAAGATGCTCCACCTACTACAACTTCTGCAAAATACCAGGACATAAGGAAGAAGATTGTAACGAAGAAACCCAGTAATGGAGTGTGCTTCAACTGTGGAGAAAAAGGGCATATCAAACTGAATTGTCCGAAACTAGCGCTAGCCTTGAACAACAAGACTACTAAGAATGCTAGGGCATTTGTTCTGATAGCCGAAGAAGCAAAGATGATTATTTGACTCAGGTGTGAACCAAAGTTTTACTAATACTTCATTTTGCAAACTTCTCAATCAACCATTAACTAAACTTCAACAAGAATGTCTAGTATAGACAGCAAATGGAGAATCCATTAAGATTACTGAAGTCTTGCAGGGAGCAAGAATAGAAATTTCAAAACATAATTTTATTGCAAATCTTTACCCAATGAATCCGGCTGGATTTTGTAACCATCCTGGTTTTCACACATGTTTTGTTTTGACTTGCATTGTAACAAATACCGTATTTGGAATGAAATTTATTTGAACATACTTGCTTTGTGCTTATACATGCTTATACCAATACAAACACGTGAAATAATTGCAAATTTGTTGAGATTTATGCTATTAAACAAGGTTACATAAACTATAAGGGGCCTATTGTGACATTTTGTGAAACTACAATCTAAGGGACCTATTTGTCATTCTTTGAAACTTTAGAAATACAAGGGTTAAAAGCGCAATTATTGAAAACTACAAGTTTAGGGTTCTTTTAGTAATTTTTGAAACTTATTTTCATAAAAGAAATAAATAGATATTTTTGAAATAAAAGTCCAAGGTTCATTTGGTCATTTTCTCAAACTTAAACTCTAGGGACTAAAACTGATTTCCTTAAACTTATTTTAACTGAATATCCCAACCTGGTTAACTTTTATATAAGGATTCCTTCTTTAAACACTAACTCGGTTAGTGGATTTAACTGAACAGTACAGGGACCAATTATGTCAACTTTCGAAACTTCAGGGACCAAACATGTATTTTATTTTAAAGTTGAGGGACTGTTTGTAACTTTTCGAAAGTTTAGGGACCATTTTTGTACAAAATGAAAGTACAGGGACCAAAGTGTAAATATTACAAAATTAAACAAAAAAAATGGGGTTGAACCAGCCATAAGAGAGAATCGAACCCGCGATAACCCACAACACAAACGAACACGTGACCGGTCGGGCTAAGCCCTCATTCAATTATAATATCAAACCTTAATTCATTTATATACTATTTAGGATTTAATATTTTAATTAATTAAATTCAGAAATTAAAAAGGGTTTAAATCCAATCGAACCGGCCAGACACGGGACTCGAACCCGCGCCTACCCACACAACAACAACGCGCACAAACCAGCTGATCTACCAGCTGGGATGTGAGTTATATTGGATTGTATTATATATATATTGACTTTAAAAACAGATCTGAATATATATACAGATCCGCAGGTCGCGGATTTCGACCAAAACCGATTTTTAATCCATTCTTTTGACCTGTAAAGCTTACCCACATGATCCCCAACCCATCTCAACTCGTCCCAATCATTCAAACGACACATCTTAGTGCTAAAACATAAAAAAAATTAAAAAAATAAAAAGTGGATCTAATCCACTAATTTGTGTCGAATCTGAGATCCAAACTTCGTGTATTTAAGTTCCCTATATTCCTAGCAACATTCCACACCATTTACAAACACTTAAACACCCGAAATCGTCGGATTAAAACCTGCAACTCGCCGGAATAGTAACTTTTTCGCCGGAATCTTTGTCAACCGTCTCTTTCGTCAATACCGGTTAGTTTTTCTTGTGTTAATTAGTTAGTTTATGCCTATAGATCGTTTCCTAGGATTTAATTTAGAGATAACATAGGTTTGCCCGTAGAAATCAAGAGTTTGACTTTCTGTTTAACTTAGACTTCTGACTTTGACCTCTAGAGGTTGAAGATGACTAGTGGGCCTATCTGGTTATATTTTAATTAGTCTGGATCAAAACACAAACCACCAGGTAGCCCAGTGGTTAGTGTGTATGTTAGTTACAACACAGACCCAAGTTCGAATCTGGGGGTGTGCAAATCTTTTTAATCTTTTTATTTTTAAGTTTTTATCACTTCCAATAATTTTTATATTATTATTACTTATTATTACATTTTATAAAAATATAAAATCTGTCAATTTATTTATAAAACTATTTATTTTAATTAAAAACAGTTTATTTCTTAATTAATTCATAATAAATCATTTTTAAGGAATAAAAATCCAAAATTTTTATGTTAATCATTTCAAATGTTAAACTTTACGAATATAATATTTTTATTGATATTTTATATAATTTTGGTATTTATATAAATAAATCAGTTTTATTACTTTTAAAAATAGTTTAAATAAAATTATATAACTATATAATTTACATCCAAAATTATTTTTATGACAAAATAGACATAATACTGAATTTATATAAATTTAGAATCTGAATTTTTATTATATTTAATTATTTAGATAATTAAAATTATATAAACTTATTTATTGTTGATTTAAGCAAATTAATTCATTTTAATTATTCAAAATGAATCAAAAACCGTAATAATTATTTTAATCAGTCATATTTCAAATTCAATAATTAAAAATATTATTTTTAATTATTCTGATTTAAATTAATTATTTTGATTATTAGTTATATAATTATCATAATATTCTTTAAACTATATAATTATCATTTACCAAATAATAATATATTTTTGTACTTCTAAATTCAATTATAAAGTTAGAAATTAATTATATCACTTATGCAATATTTTGGTATAATTATTTATGTTAAACTAATTATACAAATTGAATATAATTGATTTATTATTTTAAATGTTTGTAGTAACTCAATTATGTATTTATATAATTTAATTATTTATGTTAAAGAAATATTTTTCATAGATAATTCCATATTCATTTTCCGAGTTCTCTATTAGGTTATCCAAACCTTATAGTTACCATTTAGACAAACCATACCGAAACCTATAGATTTAGGATTTCCTTTCATACAATTAAACATTATTATTAATACAAACTTTATATTGATGCATGTTCAAACAATTAGAGTGACGTTGGATCTTATTTCCACAAACTCTTACATTAAACTTACTTGTTGGACTTACCGCACTCAAGGTGAGTTCATAGTCCCTTTTTACAATTATTTTTGGGATGAAACATATGATACGATGTGATACAAACTTACTTGCTATTTGTGGTTCCCCGATTGTCCTTGCATTTTCTTAATACTTGTTGTTGTTGCTTTAACGCGTTTACGTTCATTAAGTTGCAAAAGCCCAGCGGTTATATTATAGTGCTATAGGTGTGACGGCCCATCCAGACTTCTAGTTCTACATAAACTTATTATTGTTGCTTATCCTTTTGTTGCTTATCCTTTTTGTTGCTTTTGGAAGTTGGATGATAAACTCGATTAACGTCATAGGTTTGAACGTACCAAAAGGAACTACTTGTATTAATCATCTTGCTTAAAGACATATCATATTCCACTATGTTAAACTTTTCTTATATCACATTGTCATTTTTGCTTAACAAAACCTATGAATTCACTCAACCGTTTGTTGATCCTTTATTTTCTAACGTATGTTTCAGGTGACAATATTTGATGCTATGATTTGCAAGAATATTTCATATAGGATTGATCAAGACTTATGCCTTAGATTAAATCCGAAATCAATTGTATTTATGATCGATTTGTTGGATTGTATTTTGTTTATATACTCTTATTTATTTCAGATGTGAATGCAATCTCTTAAATTGAATCTAAATTATATTCCAACTTAATTTAAACTCCATGTGCTCAAATGCATTCTATCAAGTTTTATGACACCTTTGGCTTTTCCGCCTCCGGCCGGGGTGTTACAGATTTGATATTGTATTAGGAATGGATTGGTTAGTAGCAAATAAAGCGAGTATTATATGTGATCAAAAGTCAATCCAAGTAAATTCACAAAGGGGTGAAAAGATCACAATTAAAAGAAGTAAGCCATCTCGTTCCATGAAATTCATCTCTGTGATGAAAACAGCCAGTTATGCAAGAAAAGGATCCCTAGTGTATATGATTTCCATAATCATTAACACTAAAGGAAAAGGATTGAAAGATATTCCCGTAGTATCTCAATTCTCAGATGTGTTTCCAGAAGAATTACCAGGACTACCGCCAGAGAGAGAAGTTGAATTTAGAATTCAGGTGCTACCAGGAACAGCACCAATTGCCAAGGCACCTTACCGTTTGGCACCAGCAGAGATGCAAGAATTAAAGAAACAACTGGACGAAGTTTTGGAGAAAGGGTTCATACAGCCCAGCCCAGTCCATCCCCATGGAGAGCACCAATCTTGTTTGTCAAAAAGAAAGACGGATCAATGCGTATGTGCATTGATTACCGAGAGTTGAATGAGGTCACACTTAAAAATCGGTACCCATTACCAAGAATCAATGATCTATTCGATCAACTGCAAGGAGCTCGATTCTTTTCTAAGATCGACTTACGCTCAGGATATCATCAATTAAAGGTACAGGAAGAGGACATTCCTAAGACCGCTTTTAGGACAAGGTATGGCCATTATGAATTTACTGTCATGCTATTTGGTTTAACCAATGCCCCAGCCGCATTTATGGACATGATGAACAAAAAGGTAAGCCATATCTGGACAAATTCATAATTGTCTATATAGATGATATTCTCATTTAACCTAAGAGTAAAGAGGAACATGCAGCGCATCTGCATGCACTCCTAAATTTGCTGAGTAAAGAAAAGCTTTATGCTAAATTTTCAAAATGCGAATTTTGGTTAGAAGAAGTGCAATTTCTTGGACATTTAGTTAATCATGAAGGAATTCATGTGGATCCCATAAAGATTGAGACGCTTACTAAATGGAAAGTCCCTGAATCACCAACGGAGGTGAGAAGTTTTCTAGGACTGGCCGGTTATTATAGACGGGTTATCCGAGATTTTTCTAGAATAGCCATTCCTTTAACAAAACTGACCTGTAAGTCTGTTAAGTTTGAATGGGGACCAGAGCAAGAAGAAGCTTTTAGAATCCTTAAGCAAAGATTAACCAACGAACCTATACTAGCATTACCAGAAGGAACTGAAGACTTTATAGTTTATTGTGACGCTTCTAAGTTAGGGTATGGATGTGTGTTGATGCAACGTCAAAAGGTTATAGCCTATGCCTCTAGACAACTTAAGAATCATGAAAGAAATTATTCAACCCATGATTTAGAGTTAGGAGCCATAATTTTTGCCCTGAAAATTTGGAGACATTACCTTTACGGTAGTAAGTTTACCATTTTCACCGATCACAAGAGTTTAAAATATGATTTTGGGCAAAAAGAGTTAAATATGAGACAGAGACGCTGGATGGAAATTCTTAGCGATTACGATTGTAGTATCCAGTATCATGCAGGAAAGGCTAATGTAGTAGCTGATGCTTTAAGTCGAAAGTATCACGAAAAGCCAAAAAGAGTACGTTCTCTTAAATTAAATCTGCATATAGATTTCAACGAGCAAATTAGAGCCGTACAAGAATCAGTAATCAAGGACGATACTGAAAATTGAAAGGAATGATTAAGGAATTAGAACAAGGAACATATGGAATTTGGAGATTCCATAAGAAAAGAATTTGGATACCTAAACTAGGAAATCTATGCCATCGAATATTAGAAGAAGCCCATAAGTCTAAGTATACGATACATCCCGGTAGTGATAAGATGTATCAAGACTTAAGAAAGAATTTCTGGTGGATAGGAATGAAAAAGGATATAGCAGCTTATGTTGCCAAGTGTCTAACCTGTTCACAGGTCAAAGCTGAACATCAGAAACCCTCAGGGTTATTGCAGCAATTAGAAATGCCAATATGGAAATGGGAATTGATAACAATGGACTTTGTTACCAAATTACCCTAGACACGAAAAGGTAATGATACAATCTGGGTGATTGTAGATAGATTAACCAAGTCTCCTCATTTCTTACCCATGAAGGAAACTTTAAGTATGGAACAGTTAGCCAAGTTATATGAAAATGAAATAGTTTCATTACATGGAATTCTTTTATCTATTGTGTCTGATAGAGATAGCCGTTTTACTTCTCATTTTTGGACAAGTTTCCAAAAAAAATGGGAACCAAGCTAAATCTAAGCACCGCTTATCATCATCAAACGGATGGACAAAGCGAAAGGACAATTCAGACAATGGAAGATATGTTTAGAGCTTGTGTAATGGATTTCGCAGGAAATTGGGATGATCATTTACCATTAATAGAATTTTCTTACAATAACAGCTATCATACTAGTATCAATGCTGCACCATTCGAAGCACTTTATGGACGAAAGTGCTGAACTCCAGTCTGTTGGGCAGAAATTGGAGAAAAGCAACTGTCTGGACCAGAAATAGTACAAGAAACAACAGACAAGATTATTTATGTCAAGGATAGACTAAAAGCAGCATGCGATTGACAAAAGAGTTATGCTGATAACAGACGAAAACCGTTGGAATTTGAAGTAGGAGACAAAGTATTATTAAAAGTTTCTCCTTGGAAAGGAGTGGTAAGATTTATCAAGAAAGGAAAGCTAAGCCCCAGGAATGTTGGACCTTTTGAGATTATTAAAAGAATAGGACCTGTAGCATATCAGCTACAACTGCCAGAGGAAATGGTAGGAATACATGATGTATTTCATGTATGTAATCTCAAAAAGTGTTTAGCCGATGAATCATTAATAGTACCTCTTAAGGGTATAGAGGTCAATGAGAAACTTAAGTTTGTAGAAAGACCCCTACAGATTGAAGACAGGAGAGTCAAGAATCTCAAGCACAAGAGATTGGTTCTAGTCAAAGTAAGATGGGATTCCAAGAGAGGACCAGAATACACTTGGGAGCTTGAATCAGAAATGTAGAGGAAATATCCACACCTGTTCCAGTAGACCTCGAGGACGACTTCTAAAATAAGGTAGGAAGGATATAACAACCCTCCTAAAATATTTATTATGACCCTATTCACCTTAAAATACACCCCGTGTGCGAAATTAGGCCCTGAATACCTTTAATTTTGTAAAAAGTAAATAAAATCCAAAATCAAGAGTCTCTGGCGGGGCGCAACAGACTCCCCTAAGTCTGTCGCGGGGCGCGAGTGAGGGGACGAGTGGCGCAGCCCGGTGCCACCATGTGTCACGTGCGTGTCGAGGCTATACTGGTGACTGTTCCAAGCTAAGCCCTACGACACCTAGCTCGTGGGCGGCGAAGACCCTGTCCTCGTCTGTCGCGGGGCGAGAGAAACTCCCTGATCAACACTATATATAGAGGGCATCGGATTTCAGTTGCAAATCGTTCAGAATCTTAAATTCTCTCTCAATCTCTGATAGCTAAAGTAATTCCCGGGCATAATACCCCCTAATTAGCGAAACTCTGCCTCGTTGTAAGCATTATAACCCCGGTTACGTATTAGATACGCTGCCCGATTGATCTAGAGCTCCGTAATGCCTGTCGAGGCTCTGCCCGATGTAGTCGTTGGAGTTCTGTGTGACAACTCGTGTTTTAGAGCTCTTGTGTGATTTGATGTAACATGTCAGAACGTTATGTGATTATGTGATGCATTGATTTAATGGAATGTTATGATATTGTGTTATGTGGATTGTGTAATATATGTTATTTGTTTATGTGATGCGGTCGCCCAACATACATTTCTAACCCGATCGCACAAGCCTTTGGGCTTTTTGCTTCACACCTTTCTCGGCCTACATTTAGTGTGGGTTCGGCCCATTCCATCAATGCGCATAACCTCATGAGGAGGGGGTATACTCCTCATTGTTGGCTAAACACTCTAAACACAAACCCTACTCTCTCTCCCTCTCAAAGCCGACGGCAACACACTCCTCTCCATCGAAGCTTTTGTGTTCGGATCAATCCTTGCCCTCTTCTCTAATCGGTTAGTGTTTTAACTACTAATTGTATGTTACACGATGTTGTGATCTATATGTTTTACATGATGATTTAGGGATGATATGTGATTGATTGTGATGTAAACTGTTAAGGTTTGGCGTTCATGTAATCGGCACACATGTGTAGTATATTCGGATCAATATAGGGTTTGATGATGTTATGATTTGAATGATGATATAAAACTGAAAAGCATGTTAATTGGCTATGGTGTAATTGCATTTGGATGATTAGTATGTTTTGTCAAGAGTTATTGCAGGTTGAGTTAAGGATTTTGGTGTAACCCTACTGTTAATTCGATGAAGATGATGATGAGTTCTTAGAATATTAGGATTCATATGAATTAATGATGATTGTTTGATTTAATCGATTAATTATTTAGATAGAAACTGTTTGAAATAATTAGTATATTGCATAAAAGGAAACAATATAACCGATTAGCATAATTGTCGGATAATAAAACGAATCACACAAGATCAGAACGCACAAGTTCTGATCACACCAGTTGTAGGATCGCATAAGGGCTAGTCGCACAAGATTTGGTACAATCACATAAAGCAAAGGATACAACCAGAATATGCATGATCGCACAAGACTTGTGGATCGCACAAGACAGTGCCAATCGCACAAGTCTTGGGCCACACACAATAGTTAGACTTAATATATGTCATTGGGCCGAATGGCCCAACCCAGTCGCACAAGTTATCCGGATCGCACAAGGACTTTTCAGTCGCACAAGTCCATCCGGACCGCACAAGATCAACGTTGTTATTATTTGGGCCGTGTACGTATGTTTGGGCTTTCTAGTTGTTTGGGCCGGGTTTAAGTTGGATCGCACAACATGTTGTGGATCGCAGAAGGTTGTGCGGATCGCACAACATGTTGGGCTGAGTAATGCTTGGGCTTCATGTGTATACTTAACAGTTATTGTTTAACGTGTTCTTTGTGTATGCCATGATCGTTATGTGCTAGTAACCTGTTAGTTATGTGTAAAACTTAAGTGCACTAATTGAACCTAGACTTGACTTGTATGGTAACCATGTTAGGACGTGGTTGACCACTAGCAACTCCATTGACCTTTTGTGTATCTGCCGAGCTAACCTAAGGTGAGTTCACACTTTTCTACAAAGCATGGTAATTCCCAGTGGGATTGGGAATGGGTTAAGGAATAGGGATTTCCTCGTCCTGTTGGGACGTGTTCAGGAATGTAGATTCCTCATCCTGTTGAGACGGATTTAGATTTAATAGACTAGAACTTTATCAACGAAGTCCCTCCTTTTGTATCAACTTAATCGCCGAGGCCAATGGCGAACAGGTCATTACTTAAATAGCGCTATTAGGTTTAACAAACCTCACACCGTGCCGTAGAGGGCGGGCGTGGACTAATGGACTAGGCACGTCAATGATGATAGACATTGACGAGGGCACATAAACATGACGAACGTTAGTAGTCGATATGGTAACGAGTCTGGTAGTTTAAACATGGGGTAACCCCCACGGCCGGAGTGCCGGGCTGGATATCCGAAGATTGAGAACATGGGGTAGCCCCCACGACTGGAATGGCCGAAGTAAAAATGGATTAACAAATGAACGTTTTCGAAACTATGGGGTAACCCCCACGGCTGGATAGCCGGTTAAGATTAAACAATGTTTTTGTAACAACTCTAAAACGGACAACCAACTGTGAACTCGCTCAACTTTGTTGTTGACTTGTTACTACATGCTTTGCAGGTCACTAGGTTTAGCAGGAGCTTGCATGGGGAAGAGTCGTTGTGGAGCATGGACATTGAGTGTTCATGATGAACCTAAACACTTTTAATTTATGATTTTGGTTTTGAACAATTTGCTTCCGCTGATAACTTAGATTTATTAAACTGTTTTTGAACACCAATTATATTGCGTGGTTGGACATTCTTTTACTTTACTATATCGATCAGTATGATTGGTGGCTTGATCCTGGTCATGTCACGCTCCCGGCAGTGATACTCCGCGTGTGGATTTTGGGGGTGTGACAGATTGGTATCAGAGCCATTGGTTATAGTGAACTCGGTTTTAAAAAGGGGAAAAGTTTTTTTTTTGACAAAACCAGACTATAACCTGTACAGTGCTCAACGATCCACAACGACACTTCGCTCCACATGCAAGACTCAACACAATAGGTGATATGGTTTGTAATTATATTGCCTGCCTGTTAGTTTAAGTAGTGCATTGATCATGACATGCTTCGTTAGTGTAACAATGGTTGCTTGAACCTTGCGTGCTTGCTCTTTTCTGTCACTCCACACTTACGCATTTTTGCGACACCTTTCTTACTTGTGTTTCCTTCGATGCGAAGATCATGAGTGGATGCCTGAACTTGACTCAAGCCCAGCTGACGGCTCTAATCAATGAACGAGTTGCTGAGGCTCTCACAGCTGTCCCTGCAGGAGGTATAACCTGCCATTTCGACCTATCCTAGGATGTTTAGATCCTACTCTCGCAAACCAAACCTCGTGCTTAATCTTGTCTTTTCTTTCTCGTGCGACAGGTCAACCTGTTCAGCCTCCCGCGTGTACGTTCAAGACCTTTATGGACTGTAGACCTAGTACCTTCAGTGGTACAGAAGGAGCTGTAGGTCTCCTCTACTGGTTCGAGAAGCTCGAATATGTCTTCGAGATGTGTGAATGTCCTGAGGCTCGTAGGGTAAAGTTTGCTACTGGAACACTCGAAGGCGCTGCGTTAACCTGGTGGAAGGCACAGGTTCAACTGTTAGGGATGGCGGTTGCTAATGCCACCTCATGGAACGACTTCAAAGAGCTGATCAAAGAGGAGTACTGTATTCAGGATGACATCCACAAGCTAGAGGTAGAATTTTTCAATTTGAAGATGACGGGGTCTAAAATCGAGGCATACACGAAGAGATCAAATGAATTAGCTATCTTGTGTCCTACTATGGTGGATCCTTATATCAAGCGTATTGAGCTGTACCTCAAGGGCCTTGTACCAGAAATTCAGAGCCATGTGACTGCGGCTAACCTGGCTACCATTCAGCAAGTTATAGGACTAGCTCATCGCCTCACAGATCAGGCAGTTGAGCAAAACAAACTGCCCAAGCGTATCAGTGCTACAGCTACTTCAGAGGCTCCTAGCGAAAACAAGCGCAAGTGGGATGGAAATTCAAGCAAGGGTTCGACTTTTGTTCAGTCTCAGTCACAGCAGCGAAGGACTGGGGACTATAGGAGCCCTAGTCAGCAGTCTTCTGGAAGTCAAGGGCAGGGTGGATACAAGGGGAATCACCCCAAATGTAATCCCTGTAACTTGCACCATAGCGGACCATGTAGTAGAGGCAACTGTCATCGGTGCAACAAGCCTGGTCAAATTGCAAGGGATTGTAGGAGTCAGCGTCCCGCGAATTAGAATCGACATCAACAGCAAGCCCCACCAAACCATCGCCAGCAGCAGCAGCAACAATAAGGTGACAACAAAGGGTGCTTCCAATGTGGTGCTGAAGGCCACTTTAAGAGAGATTGTCCCCAACTGAATCGGAATCAGAACAACAATAATCAGGGGAATGGTAACAATAGGGGCAACAACAAGGGCAATGGTTCCAGGGGGCGTGTATTCGTGATTGGCCAGGGTGAAGCAAGGAATGATCCCAATGTTGTGATGGGCAAGTTCCTACTAGACGACCTTTATGTTACTGTTTTTTTTATTCGGGTGCCGATACTAGTTATGTGTCCTTGAAAGTTAGTCAAATGCTTAAGCGCACTCCAACACTTTTGAACACCAAACACATGGTAGAGCTATCAAACGGTAAAAGTCTTGAAGCCACACATATAGTTAAGGGTTGTTATATTGTTCTTGCTGGTCAGACTTTCTCTATCGATCTTATCCCCATCATTCTTGGTAGCTTCGACATTGTTATTGGGATGGATTGGTTATCTCAACATCGAGCAGAGATCCTTTGCAAGGAGAAGATCGTCCGCATTCCTCGTTCTGGTGAAGAACCTTTAGTGATTCATGGCGACAAGGGTGGTGCTGTTGTAGGCATCATCTCTTTCCTTAAGGCCCAGAAGTGTTTGCAAAAGGGCCACACTGCTATTATAGCCCTCGTTTCTGATACATCCTCGAAAGGAAGATAGAAGACATTCCTATTGTGCACGACTTTCCTAAGGTATTTCCTGAGGAATTACCTGGTCTACCGCCTCATTGTCAAGTCGAATTTCAAATCGAGCTAGCTCCTGGAGCGGCACCAATAGCTCGTGCACCTTATCGCTTAGCCCCCTCAGAATTAGAAGAGCTATCTACGCAACTACAAGAGCTGTTGGATAAGGGCTTCATTCGTCCTAGCTCTTCGCCTTGGGGAGCCCCAGTATTATTTGTGAAGAAGAAAGACGGTACCTTCAGAATGTGTATTGACTATCGCGAACTCAACAAGGTGACTGTAAAGAATCACTATCCTCTTCCACGCATTGATGACTTAATCGACCAGTTGCAAGGGTCTAGTTTCTACTCAAAGATTGACCTGAGGTCAGGCTACCATCAACTGAGAGTCCGAGATGAGGATATCTCCAAAACAACATTTAGAACTCGTTATGGGCACTACGAGTTTCTGGTTATGCCTTTTGGCTTGACGACCGCACCTGCAGTCTTCATGGATCTTACGAACAGAGTGTGCAAGCCTTACTTGGATAAGTTCGTTATTGTATTAATCGACGACATCCTGATCTATTCCAAGAGTCGGGAGGAACATGAGCGTTACCTGCGACTCATTTTGGAACTTCTTCGGACGGAACAGTTGTACGCTAAATTCACTAAATGTGACTTCTGGCTTCGTGAAGTCCATTTTCTAGGCCACGTGGTGAATGCGGATGGGATCTACGTTGATCCATCCAAGGTTGACTCAATCAGGAATTGGCCTGCACCTCGTACACCAACAGAAATCCACCAATTCTTGGGATTGGCAGGCTACTACAGAATATTCATCCAGGATTTCTCCAAGATTGCGCAACCTCTCACCTCACTAATTCAGAAGGGTGTCATCTATCGTTGGGGTGATGCACAGGAATCCGCGTTTCAGCACTTAAAAGATAGACTTTGTAGCGCACCTATCCTCTCATTGCCTGAAGGCACATATGATTTTGTGGTTTATTGCGACGCGTCCATCCAAGGACTTGGTTGCGTGTTTATGCAACGTGACAAGGTCATTGCTTATGCATCACGGCAACTTAAGGTTCATGAAAGGAACTACACTACGCACGACTTGGAGTTGGGAGCAGTGGTTTTTGCTCTTAAGATATGGAGACATTACCTGTACGGTACCAAGTGCACCATTTACACCGATCACAGGAGTCTCGAGCATATCTTCAAGCAAAAGGAGTTAAACATGCGACAACGTCGATGGGTCGAGCTCTTGAATGATTACGAATGCGCAATCAAGTACCATCCGGCTAAAGCCAATGTTGTGGCCGACGCCCTCAGTCGAAAGGATGCTACACCTAAGCGAGTGCGTGCGTTACAACTTACCATCCAATCTAGTCTTCCTACTCAGATACGAGATGCTCAGGTTGAAGCATTGAAAGCAGAGAACATCAGGGCGGAGACCCTATGAGGGTCAAGGAAACGGTTAGAACAAAAGGAAGACGGCGCTTACTACGTAACAGGGCACATCTGGGTTCCACTTTATGGAAACTTACGCGAGCTTGTGAGGGATGAAGCGCATAAGTCTCGTTACTCAGTGCATCCTGGTTCGGATAAGATGTACCACGACTTAAAGACTACATACTGGTGGCCTAGCATAAAGGCCAACACAGCAACTTACATTAGTAAGTGTTTGACTTGTGCGAGAGTCAAGATTGAATATCAGAAATAATCCGGCTACTCCAACAACCAGAGATCCCGACATGGAAATGGGAGCAAATTTCCATGGATTTCGTTACTGGCTTGCCTAGATCTCAACGCGGAAATGACACTATTTAGGTGATAGTGGATCGATTGACTAAGTATGCACACTTTTTGGCTATCAAAGAAACAGACAAATTCTCTACTTTAGCAGACGTTTACTTAAAGGAAGTGGTTTCGAGGCATGGGGTGCCAACCTCTATCATATCTGATCGTGACGCGCGTTTTACTTCCGAACTATGGCAAGCTATGCACAAGTCCTTTGGCTCACGTTTAGACATGAGCACCGCTTATCATCCACAAATGGATGGGCAGTCTGAACGCACCATCCAAACCCTTGAAGACATGCTTCGAGCATGTGTGATCGACTTTGGTAACAGCTGGGAAAGACATCTCCCTTTGGTGGAGTTTTCATACAACAACAGTTACCCACCAGTATCCAGGCCGCTCCGTTTGAGGTATTGTATGGACGTAAATGCCGATCACCTCTTTGCTGGGCAGAAATTGGTGACAGCCAAATCACAGGCCCAAAACTTGTGGTAGACACAACTGAGAAGATTTCTCAGATACGACAACGAATGGCGGCAGCTCGTGACCGTAAAAAAAGCTACGCTGATAAGCGTAGGAAACCACTTGAGTTCCATGTTGGAGATCGAGTACTACTCAAAGTCTCACCTTAGAAAGGTGTTGTTCATTTTGGCAAACAAGGCAAACTCAACCCGCGATATGTCGGACCTTTCGAAATCATAGAGAAAATAGGCAAGGTGGCCTACAAACTGAACCTACCCGAAGAACTCAGTGGAGTTCACAACGTCTTCCACGTGTCGAATCTGAAGAAGTGTCTGTCAGATGAGACCCTCATAGTTCCTCTCAAGGAGCTCACTATCGATGATCAACTACGATTTATCGAGGAACCAGTAGAGATTACTGACCGAGAGGTGAAGATTCTCAAGCACACCAGAATTCCTCTTGTTCGAGTTCTTTAGAACTCCCGTAGTGGCCCAGAGTTTACCTGGGAACACGAAGACCAAATGAAACCCAAATATCCCCATTTGTTCGAGAAAAACGAAACCACTGCTGAGGCTGAAGCTACTACGGAATTTCGGGACGAAATTCTAAACCAACGGGGGAAGGATGTGACTAAAAGCTTGGAAAAAGGCTCTGCAATTTTTATTGATCATGAACAATAATACAATGTGCCCTTTATATAGGGATCAATTACCAAGAATTGGAGATGATACAGAATTATTTTAAATAAATATACATAATACTTTAATATTATCGGCTAAGACTCCCCCGCAGTTCGAGCGGGCGTAGGACAGACGCTCAAACTGGACCGAAAAGATTGAAACAACTGCCGTGAAATCCCTTTAGTAAAAATATCAGCATATTGCAATGAAGACGGGACATGAAGAACCCGTATATGGCCAACCCGCACTTTTTCCCGTACAAAATGTATGTCGATCTCAATATGCTTTGTTCGTTGATGTTGGACGGGGTTATCTGAAAGATAGACAGCGGACACATTGTCGCAGTAAACAACCGAAGCATACCGAAGTGGAAGATGCAACTCCAGAAGTAAATTGCGAATCCAAGTAGCTTCAGCCACATCATTTGCAACGCCACGGTACCCAGCCTCAGCACTAGAACGTGAAATAGTGGGTTGCCGTTTAGACGACCAAGAAATTAAATTATCACCAAGGAACACACAGTACCCACTTGTAGACCGTCGTGAGTCAGGACACCCGCCCCAATCTGCATCAGAATAGGCGACCAAAGAATGCGATGTAGACTTGGTTAGTCGAATCCCATAAGTAACCGTCCCCTGTAAGTATCGGAGGATGCGTTTCAAGAAAGCATAATGAGGATCCCGTGGTTCGTGCATAAAAAGACAAACTTGTTGAATCGCATATGAGATATCTGGGCGAGTAAAAGTGAGATACTGAAGAGCACCGGCAAGGCTACGATACAACGTAGGATCATGAAATATTGGACCATCAGACGCACTTAGTTTTGACGAAAGATCAACTGGTGTAGTGCATGGTTTACACTCCGTCATGTGAGCTCACGAGATAATATCCTTGGCATACTGAGCCTGGTCTAAAAATAAACCTTTAGCATCCCGAGTAACCTTGATGCCCAGAAAATGATGGAGATGACCCAAGTCGGTCATTGCAAATTCCCGGGAAAGTGTGGAAATAATATGGTTGAGCAATGAAGTGGAGGATGCCGTAAGAACAATGTCGTCCACATACAAAAGCAAGTAGCATGTTTGATCCCCGTGTTTGTAAAGGAATAGCGAATTATCGCATGTGCTACTACGAAACCCATGAGCAAGAAGAAAATTTGCAAACCGCATATACCATGCTCTCGGTGCCTGTTTAAGTCCATAAAGGGACTTCTTCAATCTGCAAACATAGTTAGGATACCGCCTATCAACAAACCCGGGCGGTTGATGCATAAAGACTGTCTCGTTCAAATGGCCGTGTAAAAAGGCGTTCTTGACATCCAACTGATGAATCGGCCAAGAACGAGAGACAGCAATGGAAAGTACCGTCCTGATAGTTGCTGGTTTAACAACCGGGCTAAAAGTATCTTCACAGTCTATACCAACCGTCTGCGATTTACCATTTACGACCAACCGTGCTTTGTAGCGTTCAAGAGAACCGTCCGATTT
>JARYGA010015004.1:0-19199 GCA_030545235.1 Helianthus tuberosus
GTTTAGATGTATGGTTGTGTTGTTTCGTTGAATGAAACGTCAATTGGGTATGTCTCTATATAGGCGACGATATATAAACATTCAAGGGTGGATGATCCCTAATAACAATTTAATTTACTCAAATCAAAATTGTTTCATTCGATTTTTGTTTGTTGTTCGTTTGTATGTAAAACCATATTCGAATTTTGGACACTTAACCATGTGTTATTTGTTGTAAGAGAGATTACCAAACAATTCACGGGTTTTGGTTTACAACAACAATCAAATGGAAATTGGGTCGAAAAATAAGGAAGTAGAGAGTAATTATACAACCAAATCACACTGTAATACTGTATGTGAAATTGGAATACTTGTTAATACTAAATTACTAATTATTGTACCGATAAAATGGTGATTCAATCTAGACATCTAATTACATACGAATTGTCACACTTATAATCACTAGTAGAAAACTGCTACTATTCCTATCAAAATTTCAAACACATTTCCTTCGAACGAAAATGCCGACACTTTTCCAACGAAATTCCGACGAACAAGAAAGGGTCCTAGTTTTGTGACAAAAAAGCCACAAATTGTTATGCGTAGGAAAAGTGTCAGAAAGTTCCCACGGATTTCCGACGGAATCCGTTTTCATTTTAACTATTAGTCGGAAATTCGTAGGAATCGGTATGCGTAAGAAATGTGTCAGAAATTTTCGAAGGAATTCGTTTTTATTTTAACGATTAGTGGAAATGCGTATGAATCCAATTTATTGTAAAAAAAATATTCATAATAAACAAAATTAATGATATTAAAATATAAATTTTATTATTTAACAAAAATATATGTTATTTCTAAATTGATTCCGTAGGATGTGTGTTGGAAATTCCGACAGATTACTCATGGAACGGATAATTTTTTTTTGTAAAACACATTTATATGTATCCGTAGGAAATGTGTAGGAAAATACTTACGCAATTCCTACGAAATTCGTTTTCATTTTAATCATTAGTAGGAAATGCGTAGGAATCCAATTTATCATAAAAAATATTTATAATAAACAAAATTAACGATATTAAAATATAAAGTTTTATCATTTAATAAAAATATATGTTATTTCTAAATTAATTCTGTGGGAAGTGTGTTGGAAATTCCGACAGATTACTCACAGAATGGATAATTTTTTTTTTGTAATACACATACATGTTATTTTAAAAACAAATTTATATATATCTGTAGGAAATGTGTAAGATATATCAAGGCTTTAATTGGGCCATTAAGATATATCAAGGCCCACACGGTCTACTAGGGATTGTATGACTTGTTAGTGTCCATTACGATACAAGATCACTGAACATAACATGATATAACCCTCCAACTTCAAATGTTACATAATAAAGACCTTAACGGACCATTAAGATATATCAAGGCCCAACACACTCTATTTGGGCATATATGACTTGTAATATTTTGTTACGATATAATAGCACTCAATACAACGTGATGTAATCCTTCAACATCGAATGTTGCATAATGAAGGTCTTAATGGGCTTTTAAGATATATCAAGGCCCAACATGGTTTATTAGGGCATGTATGACTTGTAAATCTTCGTTATGATATAATAGCACTCAATACAACGTGTTGTAACCCGTCAACATCGAATGTTTCAAAATAAAGGCCTGAACGAGCCTTTAAGATATATTGAGACTTAACAGAGTCTATTAAGGCATGTATGACTTGTAATTGTTCGCTAAAATATAATATCACTCAATACAACGTGGTATAACCCTTCAACGTCGAATTTTACATAATAAAGGGCTTAATTGGGCCATTAAGATATGTCAAGGCCCGCACGGTCTATTTGGGCTTGTATGACCTGTTAGTGTGCATTACGATACAAGATTACTCAACATGACATGATATAACCCTTCAACATCGAATGTTGCATAATAAAGGCCTTAACGGGCAATTAAGATATATCAAGGCCCAACACGTTCTATTAGGGCATATATGACTTGTAATTTTTTGTTACTATATAATAGCACTCAATACAACGTGATGTAATCCTTCAACATCGAATGTTACATAATTGAAGGTCTTAATGGGCTTTTAAGATATATCAAGGCCCGACATGGTTTATTAGGGCATGCATGACTTGTGATTCTTCGTTACGATGTAATAGCACTCAATACAACGTGATGTAACCCTTCAACATCCAAAGTTACCTAATAAAGTCCTTAACGGGTAATACGGTCTATTAGAGCATGTATGACTCGTATTCTTGGCAACCATATAATAGCATTCAATACAACGTGATGTAACCCTTCAATATCGAATGTTACATAATAAAGGTCTCAGCGAACCTTTAAGAAATTATAATATATATACACACACACACACACACACACACACATATATATATATATATATATAGGATTAGGTTCAAGAGTGAGCACTAGTGTAGTTTGCGAACTGCGCGAACTAATCCTGGCTATACATGTGTGTAGATCAATGGCCATGATTTGATGATGAAATAAACTAGTGTATTTTACGATTTGATGATTAAATCCTAGCCATCCACGTGTGTAAATCAATGGCCAAGATTTGTTCACTCAGTTCGCAAATACATTAGTGTTCACTCTAGAACCCCACCCTATATATATAGGAACATGATCAGGAGTGAACGCCTCAAAGTGTGAGAACGGTGAGAACGATTCTCAGACACAAGATCATAGTGGTTTGTGGCTTAGATTGATGCGGTGGCCTTTTTGTAAATAATAGGGGTCTTGGAACTACCAGCAGGGGTAAAATAGGAAGATCCAAGCAAATGTGCACATGCTAATCACATGCCATTTTCCCCCATCATATTTAAACGACAATAACTTTTTTATACGTGATTATTTTTCGAAAAAAATGCACCATAAAACTCAGCGTTTTTTATCTTTCCAACGAGTATACTATTGATATACTCTTCGAAAAAAAACTGGGTTTTATGGCGTTTTTCTGAACTGAGTGTTTTATGGTGTTTTAGACTAGATATTTTCATGGCGTTTTTCTGAACTTGCTCCATAATAGCGCATCCCACATAATAATGCATGTCACATATTAGAGCATCTAAGAGCATCTAGTACTAGAGCATCTATTAGAGCATCTGAGCATCTAATTAGAGCATCTGAACTAGGTGTTTTTATGGCGTTTTAACTAGGTATTTTCATGGCGTTTTTCTGAACTGAGTGTTTTATGGCGTTTTCAACTGAGTTTTTTCATGGCGTTTTTCTGAACTGGGTGTTTTATTGCATTTTTAACTGGGTATTTTTATGGCGTTTTTCTGAATTGTGTGTTTTTATGGCGTTTTATTTGAACACCCAGTTCATGTGAGTGGGTTTTTTTGACAATATTACCCCTTAGTGTAATTTAGCATCAATGCCACATGTCACCACCAAAATCGTTCTCACCGTTCTCACACTTTTCACCGTTCTCTCTAAATCCTGACCCTATATATATATTAAATTGCATCATAAAATAATCATTATTATATAACAACTCAACTTCACTGTAGCTCAATTTGGGAGCTATAGAACTACAGTAGCTATAGTCCTACACTCTCTTTTCCTAATTCTACTAACCCCCACCTCATTGTTTCCTTTTTCCTTTCTCCTTAATCCACCGCCTTTCACTTAGGGTTTATCCTTGCTTCAGCCAACCACTCAATCAGCCGTGCACAACCGATCAGAGTGCTAGCAGCTGCGCAAGCCACTGATCGGAACAACAGCAAAAACGGAGACAAGCAAAATCCTTTGACGCTGCCAGTTCAGAACAACAGCATGCACTACTGGATATAGATCTACATCACTCTATAAAGACGTCTTCAGTACGTACCTACAACTCTTGACGGTTTCTTTTTAAACCCGTCGTTTGACTTTTCTAAAGTCAAAATTAACCACAACAATTTTCGCCCAAAAATTCTTCCTTATGCGATCTAAATTCTGATTTTAACAATTCTAAATTCGTTTTGCGTTTAACTTGATACGTAATCCGATTTTCTTATAATTCTAATCCCTTAATTCGAATACGGTTCAAAACGACACTCGCTTTGTTCGTTTTTGAACTTATGATCCACTGATCTTAAAAATGAGACTGATTGTTCTTTTTTGAAATCAAAAGTTTCTGATGTTGTTTTGAATCAAACGACTTGAACAAAATAAGATTTTGTTTTATTCTTTTCTACGAATTGTTTTGATTCGAAAAACAGGGATTTAGGAAAGATTTGATTTTGATTTCTGTGATAATTCTTATGTATTCGAAACTTCTAAAAAATAAGGGAATGGGATTTTAAACGTTAATCGTGATATTATAGTTCACCGGCTTTGATTTCTGGTTCGCCGGAACTTTTCGCCCGAAAACGGTTTTGTTCAATTATGATCCTCTGTAACGGTTCTGGTTCTAATAAAATGATCCTCCTTTGATCTTATGTTTGGGCGATAAATTCTAAACTGATAGAATTCCTTAACAACAATTATGGTTTTCCAAATTCTGTATCCTCTGTTATAATTCGCAAAGCAGGGGATGAACACTTCTGTGTTCTTCATCTTTGATTTGGAAACGATAAGTCTGTGCTCTGATGCCAATTGAAGGCCAACAGGGTCGTTTGTAGGTTTTACAATTAAGAGAGAATTGAATGAGAATCTAAAATCTCATTAGTAACAAATGAAGGGGTACATGAGTTTATATACAAAATAAAGAGGTGTAATGCCTCTTGATAAAAAGACACAACGGTTCACTATGTGACTTCTATAACCGCCATGACCTACAACCCTAACACACTACCCGATTTGGGGTACCTGAATAGGTGACGGTGGTGTTACCGGTTCTGGTTCCGTACCCGAAACCCAAATCGGCAATCGGTGCACCTCAGCTTTAATTTATTTGAATGTGCTTTAATTTTTTTGAATCTGATAATACTTTTATGTATTAAATGTTGGGTGTAAAACCATTAGGTTTACGAGAAAATAACTGATGCAATAATTAGTTTGTGCGTAGTGATTATATGTGCCATGTTATAAATAATTAGCGAACTATAATTACTATTTGAAAATATGGGTATGCAGTCATAGGTGGCGTCTGTTGGACAGCTCTATCCTGTATTATATTAATGACTGATAATCAAATTTCATAATATGTTGTCCAGGTTTGGTTATGAAGTGAAAACCACTTGGTTACAGAGGTGAAAACTCTTCAGTTGCTAGTAGTAGACGCAAAAATTGAAATCTAATTTTGCGTGTTCAGGTGACAATGAAGCCGCAGTTGATGCAATACTGGATATAGATCTACCTCACTCTATAAAGATGTCTTTTATGTTCATCACCTCGATATGCAGGTTCCCATCCTTACTTTTTAAGCTCATGATTTCCATTTCGTTTGCTTTTTACTTTTGCTAATCGTTTTTGGTTTGTCTTTGTAACCGTAATGTTAATTGTTGTCGTTGTGGTGCTTTGAGTGCTGTTGCTAATGGTTGTTTTAAGTTTTTGTGTATCATCTTATCATTGGTCCTATCCTACGTGAAAGTTGTAGTTTGACTATTCATTATTTCATTGGCTGTCTTTTTTGTTCCTTTGGCATCATCTTTCCTAACCTCTTTTTCGACTTATTTTGTTTCATGGTCTAATATAATGCTACCTAGACGTACACCTTCTAAGGGAAGGCCAATCAGTACTGATGGTGATGTTGGTGAACCATCAGTTGGCCATCATTCACGTAGGCTGTCGCGCCTTTTAGCAAGTGTTGCAGGTGGAACGTCTAATGCAGGTACATCATCTTCACAGTCAACAAGTGGTCCTTCTAAGAAAAGGCCAATCAATACCGATGGTCATGTTGGTGAACCATCAGTTGGCCATCATTCATGTAGACTGTCGCGTCTTTTAGCAAGTGTCGCAGGTTAAACGTTTAACGTAGGTGCATCATCTTCACAGTCAACAAGTGGTTCTTCTAAGCAAAGCCCAATCAGTACTGATGGCCATGTTGGTGAACCCTCAGTTGGCCATAATTCACGTAGGTTGTCGCGTCTTTAGCAAGTGTTGCAGGTGAAACCTCAAATGCAGGTACATTATCTTCACAATCGACAAGTACTTCTCAGTCAACGCGATGAAGCAACACCGCCATCAGAATACCTTGATGGGGGTAATTGCAAATACGTGTGTGAGTATTGTGGTGCTTTATTTTGGTTTGCGGAAAGACTTTTGTCTACACCTCGAAATCAAATGCCCAAATACAATGTCTGTTGTCAAGGTGCTATTTGCCTTCCCTTTCCACTTGAGCCACCTGTTGCCATTAAAGAGTTGTTTACTGATGCTCGGTTCAAAGGAAAATATACGGGCGTACAACAATATGTTTTCGATGACATCTTTTGGTGCTGATATTGATGACACCGTTAAAGACGGTCGTGGCCCATATGTTTTCAAAGTTTCTGGTCAACTTTCGCATTGGTTAGGTTCCTTATGTCCACCAGACAATGAGAAGCCGCAGTTTCTACAAATGTATAAATATGACACAGAAAATGAGGTCTCGAATAGGTTGCGGTTCTTCTCAGCCGCTTCCCAACTTTCATCTGATATTGTCGCTACTATTTCCCAAAAGCTTGCATCATGTAACGGATATGTTAGACTTTTCAAGAGTGCAATAGACTTATGCACTGGATCCAATGCCTACAATTTTGCTGTTCGACTGTACAACGGTGGCAATAAGCGAAAATATAAGCCACCTGCTCCTAGAACACTTGGCGGTATCATACGTGATAATAACCTCAATGCAACAACCTATGATATTGTTATCCACAACAAGGATGGCACAACACAAAGGGTTAGCAAGTTGCATTCGTCATATATGCCCCTACAGTACCCTTTGCTTTTTCCGTATGGCGAGCAGGGATGGTCACCCGACCTACGATTGCGTTCAAATGTGGAATCTGAAGGAAAAAAACTAACAATGGACAGGTACTATAGCTATCAGATTCACGATCGTCATGGCATTTACGCATTGTTGCTAAACGGTGGCCGCCTTTTCCAACAATATTTGGTCGATGCATACATATGCATAGAACAGTGCAGATTGGAATACATAAGCGCTAATCAAAATCTCTTCCGTGGTGAGTACTTGCGTGGTATCCATGACGCACTTTCAAGGGGTGACACTGAGGGTCAAGATGTTGGAAGGCATACCATTTTTCCTTCGTCGTTTACAGGTGGTCCAAGGTACATGTATAAGCATTATCAAGATGCCTTAGCTATTTGCAGGGTCCATGGTAACCCCCATTACTTTATAACATTTACATGCAATACAAAATGGCCAGAAATCAAACGACATCTTGATAAAATTGGCTGCACGCATGTACAAGATCGACCAGATATAATTGCACGGGTGTTTCAGATGAAGGTAGAAGAGTTCATTAAATTCTTAAGGTCAAACAAAACATTCGGATCAGTGGCAGCTGGTTAGTGTCTTACTCTATGTCTATAATAGTATTTTAATATTTCTTTTTTACTATCTTTGTAGATTTGTATACAATTGAGTTCCAGAAAAGAGGTCTGCCGCATTGTCATACGTTACTATGGGTGACACCACCCTACAAGATACGCGAGCCAACAGATGTGGACCAATACATTACTGCTGAAATACCGAATCCTTCAATTGAACCCACTCTTCATAAAATTGTCACTGAGTGCATGATGCACGGGCCATGCGGTCTCCCAAATGCAAATGCTCCGTGCATGTGTGATGGAAAGTGTTCCAAATCTTTTCCTAAACCATATGAAAACAACACCCGATTTGATAAAGATGGATATGTACACTACAAAAGGTTGGCCAATGGACAACATATTGTTAAAAATGGTGTACCCCATGATAACGGCTATGTTGTGCCCTACAATAAAACTCTGTGCAAGCGCTTCAATGCCCACATAAATGTTGAGTACTGTGGTTGGAACATGATGATTAAGTATCTTTTCAAGTATATATCCAAAGGTGTTGATCGTGTTAAGTTTGCAGTTACCAAGGCTGACGACCAACCAACTAACACCCCAATCCAACCAAATCCTCCGGTAAATGAAATAAAAAATTTTGTTGATGCCCGCTTTATATGCCCACATGAGGCGGCTTGGAGGATACTTAGATTTCCTATACATAGCAGAAATCCATCCGTGCAAATTCTGGTTGTGCACCTAGAAGACATGCAAAATGTCACATTTAGAGAAACCATGCGCTTACATACCATTGTAAGCAACCCTTCATTTGGGAAAACAACCTTAACAGAATGGTTACGTAATAACCAGACAGAATCCGACGGTCGTGATCTTCGTTATATTGATTATGTTTCAAGATATTGGTGGCATTTATCAGCTAAAGCTTGGATTCGCAGATTATCAAGTAAGACGCCAGCGATAGGTAGACTCATATATATACATCCAACATGTGGAGAACTGTTTTACCTAAGGTTGTTATTATGTCATCAAAGGGGTTGCAGGTCTTTTGCTGAAATACGTACTGTTTCTAGTGTGACACATGTCACGGCCCCAACCCCGGTTTGACCCGGTCAGGAGCCGCGGGACAGGAACCCGTGGTATTTATTTAATTGAGTTGACAGCGGAAGATGTTTACAGCATCTTTTAAACGTGAAATGCCCGATTATTTTATTTAATAATTCGGGATAAACCCCGTGCTTTACAATAGAAGAATTTCATAAGTAAATTCCCTTATTTATAAAACATGTTTATTCATTTTAACTGAGCCACCTCTTCAAGCTGGTTAGTGCTCCGTAGCACGTTTCCTTGAATCATAGCAGGTCGCCTGAAACATTTTTTAAAAATATTTTGTCAGCGGGGAAATACTGGTGAATCATTCAGTTTGCACAAAACGACACATAGTTATAAATTACAGCATAAGAGCGATTAAAATGGCTTTTATCTTATTTTTATCTGGCGCCGTGTCACCTGGTGACGATGGTCATACCACTATTGGGTCTTTCCCCAAGTAGTGACGTTTATCACTGTTAGGGTTTATTAGCCTAACCGTGAGAAATTAGTAATGTGCACAATACCCCACTAGCCAGTGATTCAAGATAACCACGACTTAATCCCTGTAATTATAACTTTTGAAAATGTAGTATTGTAAAATACTTTTGATAAAAGAGAATAACTCACATTGTAGATTTATACGGGCAGAGTTTAGTCTACTGATTAGCCTTGTAACCTAATTTAAAATAACAATGCACACGAACTAGGTTAGTAACTAATACATCATTTACGATAACTCACGAGATTAAAACCCTCACAACGAATGACAAAGTGCAATACTTAAACATCCATCGAATTCACGACGAATGACAAAGTATAACCCAAATTTGAGCAGCACTTAAACATTCATCGGATAGTTTCAGTCGATCGGACATTGAATCGTAGCCGCGATCAAGTTAATACCCTGTATCGTAGCAGCACCCCACTAATTTGAAAGTGAAATTCGAACAGAATATGAATGATTCTGAAAGTTTCGTCGACACCAGTGAACTGCTCGTAACTCAACCTATTTATAGCAGAAAATTGGGTCTCACGCGGCCCGCGTGAGCCCATGTCTGATCTTTACGCGGCCCGCGTGGCCACCTAGTCTATGCGTAGGTTTGCTGGGTCACGAGTAGGGTTGCCAAGTGGATGCCACATGGATCCGGACGCTTATCCGGTCAAACTTGATGTTGACGCGGCCCGCGTAAGGTTATGTTTAACCCTTACGCGGCCCGCCTGAAGACCCTATTTCTTGTTTTCTTGGTTTTTCATGTATAGTAGGGTTTCAGGGGTCCGGGTTTTTACTTACGGGTCGGTTTGGTCCTTTTTTTGAAGGTCCTTACATCCTCCCCACCTTATTTAAAATCTCGTCCTCGAGATTTACTGAAATAAGTGAGGATACTTTCGCTTCATCTCCGATTCTAGTTCCCAAGTGTACTCGGGTCCTCTCTTTGAATCCCATTTGACTTTGACCAGTACTAGTCTTTTGTGTTTGAGAAACTTGACTTTTCTGTCTTCTATCTGTAGTGGTTTCTCCACAAATTTTAATTTTTCATTTACCTCTACATCTTGAAGAGGTACTACCAGAGATTCATCAGATAGACATTTCTTGAGATTGGATACATGAAATACGTCATGTACTCCAGCTAGCTCTTCTGGTAGTTGTAAGCGATAAGCAACTGGTCCTATTCGTTGTATCACTGGGAATGGTCCTATGTATCTTGGACTTAACTTTCCTTTCTTACCAAACCGAACTACTCCTTTCGAAGGAGAAACTTTCAAGAGTACCTTGTCTCCAACTTGGAACTCTAGTGGTTTGCGTCGATTATCGGCATAACTTTTCTGGCGATCTCGAGCCGTTTTAAGTCTTTCCTTGATTTGAGTGATCTTGTCGGTAGTTTCTTGTACTATTTCAGGACCTGATAATTGACTTTCTCCTATTTATGCCCAGCAGACTGGAGTTCTGCACTTACGTCCGTATAGTGCTTCGAATGGGGCAGCTTCGTTACTTGAATGATAACTATTGTTATAGGAGAATTCAATTAAAGGTAGGTGGTCATCCCAGTTTCCACCAAAATCTATCACATATGCCCTAAGCATGTCTTCCAGGGTTTGGATCGTCCTTTCACTTTGACCGTCTGTCTGAGGATGATATGCAGTGCTCAAGTTTAGTTTAGTCCCCATGGCTTCTTGGAAACTTGTCCAGAAATTAGAAGTGAAACGGCTATCTCTATCCGATACAATGGAGAGTGGGACTCCATGTATGGATACTACTTCATCTACATACAACTTTGCCAACCTTTCCATGCTAAAGCTTTCTTTTATGGGTAGAAAATGAGCTGATTTGGTTAATCGATCCACAATTACCCAAATCGCATCATTACCTTTTCTGGTTTTGGGCAACTTAGTAACAAAGTCCATCGTTATTAGTTCCCATTTCCATACAGGCATTTCTAATTGTTGTAGTAGACCTGCGGGTTTCTGGTGTTCTGCCATAACTTGGGAACAAGTAAGACATTTAGAAACATATCTAGCTATGTCCTTTTTCATTCCTACCCACCAGAAATTATTTCTTAAATCTTGGTACATCTTGTTGTTACCAGGATGCATGGTATACCTAGATTTATGAGCTTCCTCTAAAATCTTATTTCGTAATTCTCCTTGCTTAGGTACCCAAATCCTTTTCTTATGGAACTTCCAAATTCCATCAGTTCCTTTTTCCAATTCCTTTATTCTTCCTTTCATTCCTTCAGCATCATCCTTGATTGTTGTTTTCTGAACATTCTTTAATTGTTCCATTAAATCTAATTGTAAACTTAATCTAAGAGCACGAACTCGCTTTTGCTTTTCATGATACTTACGACTTAAAGCATCAGCAACTACGTTTGCTTTTCCTTCGTGATATTGAATATCACAGTCGTAGTCACTTAAAATCTCCATCCATCTTCTTTGCCTCACGTTTAATCTTTTTGACCAAATATATATCTTAAACTCTTATGATCTGTATAGATAGTAAACTTACTTCCATACAGATAGTGTCTCCAAATCTTAAGGGCAAAAAATATAGCTCCTAATTCTAAGTCATGAGTCGTATAGTTTTCTTCGTGCTTTTTCAATTGTCTGGAGGCATACGCAATTACCTTTTTGCGTTGCATTAGCACACAACCTAATCCTAGCTTAGAAGCATCACAGTAAACTTCAAAATCTTCTGTTCCTTCTGGCAAGGCTAAAATTGGAGTGTTTGTTAACTTTTGCTTTAAAATCCTAAAAGCCTCTTCTTGCCTAGGTCCCCATTCAAACTTAACTGCTTTACAAGTTAGCTTAGTTAAAGGAACAGCTATTTTGGAAAAATCCTTAATAAATCGTCTATAGTAACCAGCTAACCCTAGAAAACTTCTAATCTCCACAGCTGATTGCGGGACCTTCCATTTGGTAATTGCTTCTATCTTAGCAGGATCTACGTGAATGCCTTCGTGATTCACCATGTGTCCTAAAAATTGCACCTCTTGTAGCTACAATTCACATTTCGAGAATTTGGCGTAAAGTTTCTCTTCTCTTAACAAAGTTAAGAGTGCATGCAGGTGTTGACAGTGCTCATCCTGACTTTTGGAATAAATAAGTATATCGTCGATGAAGACAATTACAAATTTATCCAAATACTCTTTACAGATTCTATTCATCATGTCCATAAATGCTGCAGGAGCATTTGTTAACCCAAAGGGCATGATTGTAAACTCGTAATGACCATACCTAGTTCTGAAAGCAGTTTTAGGTATGTCTTCTTCTTGTACCTTCAATTGATGATATCCAGAGCGTAAGTCTATCTTAGAAAAGTACCTAGCTCCTTGCAATTGATCAAACAGATCATCAATCCTAGGTAATGGATATCGATTCTTAATTGTAACCTTATTTAATTCCCTATAATCGATACACATTCTCATTGACCCATCTTTCTTCTTTACAAACAACATCGGGGCTCCCCACGGAGATGAACTAGGTTGTATGAATCATTTACTTAATAATTCATCTAATTGCTTTTTCAATTCTAGCATTTCGGTTGGTGCTAACTGATAAGGTGCCTTGGCTATCGGTGTAGTTTCAGGAATTAGATGAATTCTAAATTCAACTTCCCTATTGGGTGGTAATCCAGGTAGTTCTTCCGGAAAACATCCGGGTATTCTGATACTACCGGAATTTCTTGAAGTTCTTTACCTTTAGTGTTAATGATTACTAAAATCATAAACACCACTTCTTGTTTTCTTGAATAACTGGCCAACTTCATTACTGAAATGAATTTCAGTGGCTTACGTGGCTGATCTCCTGTAATCACCACTAATTCTCCTGTAGGTGTATGAATTTCTATTGAATTCTTATCACAAAGAATTCGAGCATGGTTGGCTATTAACCAATCCATTCCTAACACGACATCGAATCCAGCTAAATTCATAGGTAACAGGTTTACAGAGAATTTATGGCCTAGGAGTTCTATTTTTCCTTCTCGCAAAACTTTATCTATTTTAACAGAATTCCCATCTGCCGTTTCGACTGTAAAAATCTGCCTAAGGTTGGTTAAAGGTAAATTAAGAGCTTGGCAGAATGAAGTATTTATAAAACTTTGGTGCACCAGAGTCAAATAATACTTTTGCATAAACGTCGTGAACTAGGAACGTACCAGCTATTACGTCAGGAATCAATTCAGCTTCCTGCGTGGTGAATTGGAAGGCTCTTACGTTTTTCTTGTTAGTTCCTTATGCAGGTTTGGCTTTGTTATCAGCTGGTTTGGCCAATTTTGGGTAATCTGGCCTAAAATGTCCAGCTTCTCCACAGTTGTAGCAGATTGTGGATTTCTTTCTCCTGCAGTCCTCCTCTTGATGGCCCGGAATTTTACAGAAATTGCAATACCCTTTGCTTTTACCTAAATGCTTTCTTTTGCAGGTATTGCAAAATGGAGCAGTGGGATATTGCCTGGTCCCTCTTTTCTTGAAGTTGCTACTATTACCCATATGGAATCCTTGGGTAATCTTTTGGGCCACTTCCTTTTTCCGATTTTCTTCTCTTGTGTGTACCAACTCGTCAGTTAGGGTGTTAGCTAATTCCACAGCATCGTCAATAGTGCGAGGTCTCACAGCTTTAACGATATTACGGACTTCGCCAATCAATCCCCAAATATAGCGGGAAATAAGCACCGGCTCTGGTGAAGCCAGGGTTGGTACCACTCTCGCATACTCGAAGAATGTCGAAGTATACCCTCGACAGTCTACACCCATCATTCGATGGTTCAGGAACTTATTCGCCATTTGTTCCTTTTCGTATTCGGGACATAATTTTCTTTCCACTAGCTGTTTAAATTCTTCCCAACTCATGCCATAGGCCACATTCCTGCCTTTGGCTTGAAGTACCGTATTCCACCATTCTAGCGCCCCTTCTTTGAAAAGATGCGACGCATACATGACCTTGTCATCCTTGGCACATTTACTTATTGTAATCACTGCCTCGGTTTTCTCTAACCAACGTAGTGCAGCAGTCGCCCCTTCGTTACCTGCAAACTCAGCCGGTTTACAGGCAAGAAACTCCTTGTAAGTGCAACCAGACGTTGCAGCTTTAATTCTTTTAAGGAGTGGAGCTTGCATCCCATCGTTGTCGTTATTAGTATGGTTGCCGCCTCCGTTTACACTATTACTGAAATTATCACCGTGTGTGCATTTGCTAGGAATAATTTGTTGAGGTTCAATTGGATTTCGGGCAGCAGCAAGGATTGCTGGAATAGCATTGGCTATTCCCTGAGCAACGATATTCTCGATATCTTGCCTATTCAGAAATTGATCTTCTTTGTTTTGCCCAGATTGATTAACTTCATTATCGGGTTCATTACCAGCGTGTGCCATCTGGTAATTAATTTATATAAGTGATTAGTAGAAAATAATTAATAATCACACAAAACAATCGAACATAATTACACTAACACATATAACCAAAATCGTTGATTTTTCAATATTTGATAGTTTATATATTATAATAGGCATCCGTACAAACTGGTTATCTTACAAAAGTTTTATTTTTAAGTTATTTCCCAGGATTATATTTTACTATTATTATTATTATTATAAAACCATACTCATGCCGTCATACTATCCCATCAGCTGGTATCTCAGAAGCGACGCTCCCTGTCGTCGTACTTCCAAGATATTTGTTCTCCTACCTCCTTGATCCTATTCCCTGCATCTATAGTTCCTCACCAAAATGGCGGAGTTCGGCTAAGTTTTCATTACTCATTGGTGGGTTTGGTGCAGGTTCTGGGTCTAGGGTTGTAAACGAACCGAACGTTCAGCGAACAGTTCGTGAACCGTTCGGCGGGAAGTTCGTTTATGTTCGTTCGTTTAATAAACAAACGAACATGAACAAGAAATTTCGTTCGATTAGTTAAATGAACGAACATGAACAGAGGTCTCGTTCGTTCGATTGTGTTCGTGAACGTTCGGTAAGGTGTTCGTGGACGTGTTCGTGAACATTCGTTGATTTGCGTTCATTTATGTTTGTATGTTTGTGTTTTAATTGAAGATCTTTGTACTTTCTTATATTTTATTTGTACTTTTTATATTATTAAACTTTTATTTATTTCATTACCCTAACAATTAAACTAGGAAAGCCACTTTCACCTTTTTTATGCATCATTTCCCTTTCATTTCTCATTATTTACATCGGCGAATACGATCGACCTCCGTTCCACAATAAGGGATTCAAGTTCGAGTGCTACTCTCTGGGCCATCTATCTTTGTCCTTCGTCTCGTTCGCCAAATTTATTTGTGTTCGTGAACCGTTCGCGAACACGCTCATTTCCTTAATGAACGAACACGAACATAAAATCTCGTTCGGTAAGTGTTCATGAACCGTTCGTGAACACATTTATTTCCTTAACGAACGAACACGAACAAGGCCTTGTTCGTGTTCGTTCGGTTCGTTTACAGCCCTATCTGGGTCGAACTGAGGGAAAAAGGTGTAAGGATTATTTAGGAGGTTTTGAAACTGCCAGTCGTTGGTCCACCATTCATCCATTCCTAGAGGTTGGGTGTGGATTAGAGGTTCTGGGATGGCAAGTTCCAAGTTTATTGGAAGTTAGGTTTCGGCAGGATAAGGATAGAGGTTTGTATTAATAGGCCTAAGGATATCACAGCTTGCCATTATGCGATCTAATTCTTCCTGCAGTGGCAATTCCTCGGTTTGCCTAGAACTTTCCCCAATTTCTATTCCTTCTTGCCTAGAACTTTCTTCAATTTCTATCCCTTTTCCTTTATCAATGGGATTTTCTATCTTGGGAACTTTCCTAGTTGTGGGTTTCCTTCTGCGCACACGCTTCCAGCCCACAAATCTTCTTCTTTTCTTTGGCTTTTGTTTTTCTGGAGGTGGAGCTTGAAATTCCATAGGTTCCTCCACATTAGCCAGGTAACCAATAAAGTCTCTGGAAACTTCTATTTTCACAGGATAGAGATTGAGATTCTGAAGAGCATCAGACAACTCATTCATGCTGTTTAGCATTTATAAAGAAACATACAAAATTTTAGTTTAAAATTTTAACTAAAATTTTGTAAATTAAATTTTCACATAATCGCAAAATAACAATTAGAAAATTAATATTAATTACAAATATCTAATAAACCGTTTTATTTGAAACAAAATATTTATTTTTAGTACAACTAAAATTTTAAAGTTTCGGGGTTGTAGGTGATATGGATGCTAGTACTGGGTTAGGGTATTTAAAAGTTAGCATTTACTGCTATAGTGGCTAACATATAGAGATCTGCCTATTTTTCATCTAACTTGTCTTCCCATTGTGGATTATTGCCTATTTCCTGAGTTTCCTTATTCCTCACTCCCTTTGGTTGTGACTTCTTTACTTTCTCTTGACTTTTTCTAATAATCCAACTTCTTTTATTAGGGGTAAGTGGTTTCTCAAACTGTGCCTTACGAACAAATATTCCCTCCTCATTATCTGCTGAGTACCTTGAGGAATTTGATTGGGATGAAGTTCCCTTATCTTTCGGTGAACTATCAAATTTAAGATAGATATCCGAAATTCTTTGCTTACCCATACTGTAACTAACAAGTAGTTAGTTAAAAACACATAATTACAAGATGAAAATTAAGTATTTCTAAATACTTAATAGGCTTAAATCAGTGGCTCTGATACCACCTTTTCCTGTCACGGCCCCAGCCTCGGTTTGACCCGGTCAGGAGCCGCGGGACAGGAACCCGTGGTATTTATTTACTTGAGTTGACAGCGGAAGATGTTTACAGGATCTTTTAAACGTGAAATGCCCGATTATTTTATTTAATAATTCGGGATAAACCCCGTGCTTTACAATAGAGGAATTTCATAAGTAAATTCCCTGATTTATAAAACATGTTTATTCATTTTAACTGAGCCACCTCTTCAAGCTGGTTAGTGCTCCGTAGCACGTTTCCTTGAATCATAGCAGGTCGCCTGAAACATGTTTTAAAAATATTTTGTCAGCGGGGAAATACTGGTGAATCATTCAGTTTGCACAAAACGACACATAGTTATAAATTATAGCAAAAGAGAGATTAAAATGGCTTTTATCTTATTTTTATCTGGCGCCGTGTCACCTGGTGACGATGGTCATACCACTATTGGGTCTTTCCCCAAGTAGTGATGTTTATCACTGTTAGGATTTATTAGCCTAACCGTGAGAAATTAGTAATGTGCACAATACCCCCACTAGCCAGTGATTCAAGATAACCACGACTTAATCCGTGTAATTATAACTTTTGAAAATGGAGTATTGTAAAATACTTTTGATAAAAGAGAATAACTCACATTGTAGATTTATACGGGCAGAGTTTAGTCTACTGATTAGCCTTGTAACCTAATTTAAAATGACAATGCACACGAACTAGGTTAGTAACTAATACAAAAACCATACGAAAACCGACACTTGTTACGCTTTTCGCCCTTTTTCTACTAACCACTCACCACCAACCCAACCACCTACCTTTAACCCAAGCCTAACCCTTAACCCACAAAGTCCTCTTGATATTTACAAAGGTATATAAGTTAAAAAGGAGGAGGATTGATGGCTTGGCAAGCCTATGGTAGGAGTAAGTTCCATGCCGCTCTCAAGTGATCCACAAAAATACATTTTCGGGCGAGTGTTGAGTGATCCCCGTGAGGTATGTGAACTTGTATATAAATAGAATTTTACAAAGGCATGTTATGCCCTAATAAGTAATTTATCTTATGAAAAGTTTTAAATAAATCATGACGAATAGGATTGTAAATAAATAAAAATAAAACTTAATAAAGAATCTTGGAAATCCTGACACTCTACGACAAGCCCAAAAACCTTCTTCTCTACCCAGTCCATTTGGGAGTGTAAATAGCCACATATTAAAGAGTTTTGCTTGAGGACAAGCAAAGATTCAAGTGTGGGGGTATTTGATGTGTTCAAAATGTAACATATAAATTTCATCAAATGAGGCATAAAACTAACCTTTTTTTAGTACTAATGTTGGAAAAAGTGTGCTTTTGTCTTCCTTTTGTATTTTCAGGATTAAATGAGCTCAAATTAACAAAAGAAGCAAAAAGACATCAAAATCTAACATAAATACAAGAAAAGGAACAAGATGTGGCATGCCCGACCCCACAACAGCATCTTCCCAAGCAAAACAAGAGATCAGAAGCCTGAACACGCCCCGTGCTCAGCCAGCACGGGGGCCTGCCCAAGTGTTAGCAGAAAAGACAAAGTGGTAGAAGCTTCTATTGCCCACCACGGGGTCGTGCTCAGCGGACATGGGGCCGTGGTCAACTATAAGATTCGCACAATCCAGGCAAATCTTCATAGTACAAAGATTCTTCTGCACACGGGGTCGTGCTCAGCGGACACGGGGGCGTGGTCAACTAAAAAGACAAAACTGCATTTAATGAAGAAAGAGAGGATGTGGACAAGGGGTCGTGCCCACTGGACACGGGGCCGTGCCCGAGCTTCTGTTCAGCCTATAAATAGGAGTGCTTGGCTCAAGCTCAAACCATCCCTTGGCACACCACCTCTCTCACACTTCACCCACCACCCACCACCACCATAACACCATCATCCACCACCATCATCCATTGTCCATCGTAGAGTGTGTGAGTCGTCTCGGGATCCAAGATTGATCGTAAGAGTTCTTGACAATCAAGGCCATGTTTGCCTAAGTCTCTTACATCACTTGGTGAAGACAAAGTGTCTAGTGTAATACTTTTTATTTCTAATCTTTTGCACTTTTTATTTGGTTTTGTATTAATGACTTTAATAACTAGTTGCTTATGTTGAAGGTGATCTTTCCTTATCGTTTGTCCGTGGTGTCTTGGCATTATTTTACTGTCTATATAAAATAAAAGATTTTCACCATTCATATATCCACGGTCTATATGGAGGTATGTTGGCTACCTGGTCGGGGGTTAAGGGAACGGTTTGGTAAAGGTCTTGCCATTGTTCAGCGTTTAGAGGTCCTGCAATGGACCTGGGTCAAATTTAGTAGGACCTCCTTCAATACTTCTCGGTATTGGATGGCGGGGGTCCAAACTCTTTGATCCCCTCATAAGTTAACTACTATTAATACTATAACCCGGCTATTTAGGACTGTATCCCTGCTGACTCAGACTACTTAGTCGAGGGTAA
>JARYGA010015005.1:0-45709 GCA_030545235.1 Helianthus tuberosus
GAGAGAAGAAAGTCGCATCGTTCTAACAGGGCCGCCAAAGGGGACCAACATTAGCTGACTTTAATACCGTATGACCATTGGAATATCTTTGTGGTTCCATGCATTAAACCTCCATACTGATCAGGCATGGAAGCAATCTATGGAACATATTAAGATACACAAATCCTCATATGGCGCTTTTGTCATACCATCTGGTATTCGCAATCGATAGAGATCAAGAGATATCAATTACATATGATGATGCACTTCATCTGGAGAGAGGGTACACTAGAATTTCACGACTGAAGATTTCTGACAGGAACAGAAGAAATGGTTCCTATGATTTTCGCCTGTAAGTTTT
Source organism: Helianthus tuberosus (assembly GCA_030545235.1). NCBI lineage: Eukaryota > Viridiplantae > Streptophyta > Magnoliopsida > Asterales > Asteraceae > Helianthus > Helianthus tuberosus. The sequence continues at coordinate 341 of JARYGA010015005.1, forward strand.
ACCTTACGCATAATATCTAGGGTTCTTATGGAAGATTTTAAGAGTTTGCTATACTTATAATTTATGGAGGATTTATTGGTATCCGAAACAAAACAGAACTCTTAGCATTTATATTCCATTAAATGTTAAAGAACGTATCTGATGTCATTATTGATATGAACCTCTGGCACTCTTTAGGAGAGTTTAAGCGCTTTCACTCTTAGGCTTTCCATTCTTAGCCGCACTTCTTTTGACATATATAGGGCATGTAGTCTTGATGTGGCCTTTCTCACCACAGCCGAAACAGACTGCATTCTTCATGCCCTTGCAATCCATTGTTTTATGCTCTCTTGATTTGCAGATCCCACAAGCCCTAGGCTGTGATTGGGATTTTGGTTCGAACCTGCACCTCCCTAGATGGCGTTTCTTGCAGGTCTTGCATACAGGTTTCTTGTTGGACTCTTGCTTACCCCTTTTCTTAGAACTCTGGGAGTTATCTTCCTCCCTTTTCCTTTTTAGTTCATCCTTTGCATTAGAGGCATGATCAAGATCCTTCTCGTGAGTAAGAAAATGTGGTTTCTGATGGGATTTGGAGCAAGTAGCATTGGGCTTCTTGAACTTTTTCACGGCCTTCCTCACAGCCTTTCCAACAGTTGCGTCTATCATGGCTTGGAGAACATCTTTGGTGATTCTGAGGTTCACAATTGTAGCATCATTAGCATGTGTCGCATCATCCATGACACGATCGACGGTTGTCTTATCCGAGTTTGTCATACTCGATATTTGGTTCCTAACACCAAATAAAACAATTACTTAGTTGCAATCCAACAACTGCTATTCATCATCCTGATGACCTAACATATACTAACCATGGTATCATTAAACCATACAGGCTAATATAGTACGAACATTCTCAATGAATGTTATTTAGATATGTGTATATATATCAATTATACTTAGCCTAGGTCATAGAAGGACCATCAATGGCATTTAAGGTTTGGACCTAGTCCATCACCTTTTTGACAGGGGATCAAAATGCCACATCTGTCTTTATCATATTGATGAATTTTTGGATAGCTTGAAAGCTTGTCATAAGGATATTGGAGAAGAGTAATTCCTAATATAAAATATCTATCTAAGATTGTTGAAGCAGTTACTAAAGTATCATTGGCCAATTCCACCTCGCGTTATATGCCTAAAGTCCTAATAGGCGGATACAACAGCTTACAACATTTATTGTCCACAATAGACTTTTCTGCGCCATAATCAAACAATTCTCGCATACATCTCATTGATAAGGAAAGGTACCTATTATGATGCTATCTTTCTGTACTGCCTCCCTGGTGTTCATCTGGAAGACTCACGCGTTTGACTTGGCCTCTTCAGGCTTCTTCTGATTCCTAGGGTAGTTAGTCTTGATATGCCCCTTCTCGTTGCAACCATAACAGGTTGCATCTTTCAACTTCTTGCAATTCAAGGTTTTATGTTCCTTAGACTTACAGATTCCACAGCGTAGAGGCTGAGATTCAAATCTGCATTTCCCGAGGTGGTATTTCCAACAGGTTTTGCACTTGGTCTTTTCACCCGACTGCTGGTTATCCTTCTTAAACCCAGAACTTTTCTTATGATCTGAGTTCCCATTTTTCCTCTTATCGGAGCGATGAGAATTCTCATCCTCCCTCTTACGCTTTCCATCATTAGAAGCTTTGGCAGCCTTGTTTCTGACTACATCGAGTGTGAGAGATAGTGGCAGATCTGCCGCTGACCTGAATGTAGTAGGTCTCGATGCTTTCACACTTGCCTTGATTTCTGGGGCTAGACCCCCAATAAAGCGAGCTATATGCTTCGGTTCTGGTGTGATCAAGTAAGGAACCAATCGAGACATGGTATTGAAACTTGTAAGATATGCCTGAGAATCTAGGTTCTTCATGACCAATGTCAAGAAATCAGTCTCAATTTTCTCAACTTCATGTTGAGGACAGTAATTTTCTTTGATAAGAGCAACAAACTGATCCCATGTCAGATTATACAACGGGATCTTCCCAGTAGCTTGGATTAGTGACCTCCACCAAGCTAGAGCTTCTCCTTTAAAGGATTGTGAAACAAACTTCACAATATCTTGCTCTGCACATCCACTAATATCAACAACGGTGTCCATCTCATCGAGCCACGTCATGCAGTCGATGGCTCCCTTTTCTCATGTGAAGTCTTTGGGCTTGCTGGAGACAAAATATTTATATGAACAGGTTTTAACATGTGGCTCTTGGTTAAGCACCATCTGTCTAGACGGAACACTCCTCTGATTTGACGAGTGATGAACATCGTCCTCCTTTGACTCGTGTGATTTAGAAGGGGGCTTACTACGATCCACAGATAGAGTCTTAGAGTGCGTACCACTTGATTCATTATATTGTCTCTCAAGAGCTCGAGTAACAACATTATCTATTAATGCCTGCTATTCCGCACCAGTTATATTAACTCTGGTAGTATCATGGTTCTCCCTCGGGTGGCTGTTAACTTCATCTGATCCAGCCATGTAGCTTGATTGCTACATAAATATTGACAATGATTTATTCAGAGGTTATTATGGAATCATCATTTTTTACGATTCATTAACCATGGTAATATAAACCATATTGGTTAATTTGTTAATTATATTAGTATTTTCATTATAATTTATCCTAGTATATAAAACATTAAGGATATTAAAGTGGCACAACAGGCCTAATAACAAGGACAGTTTTAAATTTATAAGCCATGATTTTAGAGAATCGAGGCATTAAGGTTTGAACATAGTTCATTACCTTTTCTTGACAGGGAGTCTATTTTGGAACCATCATCTTCGATGATTCATTAACCATGGTATTAATAGACAATACTTGGTTAATTTGATATTTAGGTTTATTTTAAATTTTCATTATAATTAATCCAGCTATAAGCTATTAAGGATATTGAAATGGCACAAAAGGCCTTGTCACGAGGACAGTTTTGGATTTATAAGCCATGATCTTATAGGATCGAGGCATTAAGGTTTGAACGTAGTTCATTACCTTTCTTGACAGAGAGTCAAAGACTACAACTGTCTTTTGTCTTTTAGGACAATAGATATAGCCCGTAGGCGTTTCATCACTAATGGATGTTTATGATATGATCATCTTAATTGATGATGTAAACCATGATTTCAAGATCATTGGGCTATTTACAGATTTGGAAGAAATCCAGTGTAAAGATGACATGTGTGATTTCATCGTATCACTGTTGTCAGGAGTGCTAACATGTTTTCAGATGTTAACAAGGATTTGAATCTTTTAAATAGGTTTTACCATTATGGCCATGTCTAAAATGACATATCGGCTAGGTTATACCTTTAAGATTCCTTCCAATATATATAAGTTGATAAAAAGGAAGGATATTGTGATTTATTTTATATAATATATTCATTTATATGTATCGGTAATGAATTTTGAATCATCAATGAAAGAAGTACATAGATGCCCTAAACGGGACTTTTAAACAAGAAATTTGCCCACAAAGGAACTAAAAGATAAATATGTCCTTATAAGGACTAATAAAGAAGTGAAAAGCAACGAAAGAGTTTCTTCTTTACTTTATTTCTGGTAATTTTCTCCTTGGTTCTCTGTGTGAGGTATGAAAACCGAAGGTTTTGGTGGGTAATCCAAATCTTCTATCTTGGAATCTTTGCAAAAGTGGAATCCAAGGATTTTATGGGTAATCAACAATATGGATCATGAATAAGGTCAGGATAGGTATATTCCAAGTCTGGGATTCCAAGACTTGGAGGTAAGAAATACGAGTCCTTTGATTCCATAGGTATTATCTTTTGAGCAGGATCTTCAAGGAAAGCAGGTACGGACTCCTCCGATGTTGGCCTCTCATTTGAAGTTTCAATAGTCTTGGGTACTGGATTTGAAATATGGTTAATGGGTTCAATGGTCCTTCCTCCATACTGGTCGTATGCTAATTCGAGCTGTAGTACGAAGCTTTACATTCTTAAACTTCGGATTTGGAGAGCCTCCACCAATGGCAGCTTTGCTCGGCGACACGATCCGGAGATACAGAAATATTCAAAACAATGCATAAATATAACAGGGATGAGGTCATTCCTAGTTCAAGTCTAGACTCGGAAGTTAAGGAATGTGCTACTGTGTCATTAAGATTAAACACAAAAGGCTAGTGTTTAATTCACTCAATGTTGGCTCTGATACCAACCTGTCACACCCCGATATTTCCATGTATTACCGGTGGGCCCGGTGGGGAGTATCGTGACGTAGTTGATATCATCATAGTCAAATAATCACAGTTCAATGCACAGCGGAAGTCAAAAGTGAATATATTACAAACTGATTCAAAAGTAACATCAATGTTACAAACAGATTGTAAGGTGGATCTGTAACATCCCGAAAATATAAATTCATAAAATTTGCAATTTTATTTGTAAATAAATTAGCAAAACAAACTAACTAGGGGTGACTCTAACCTAGTTAGATAATGACTAGTGGGTAGTTAAAGGACAAAAATGGGACTAAAGGAAACTAGAGGGGCCAAAAGTGTTTGTCTTGAAACAAGTTTTAAATAAAACATTTAATTAAAACACAAACACTCCTGGAGGAGTGTCTGAGTTCGATCAAAGCAGGGGGAGGGCGACCAAGCTTGCCAAAAACCCTAAATCCCACAAAACACTTAAATTAAAGGTTCAAATCTGGTCCAAATTGAAATCCGAGTTGAGATTAGTGATCCCCATCACAAGGGGGTTGTAAGGTATGTAAAATTCTATGAAAATTATCTGTTTGAAATTTTTATGAATTTGGGAGATTCAAAGTTTGATGATGCATGTTTGTGATTTGATTAGTTTAGGGATGATATAGTGTCTAGAGGTAAAACCTAGACAACTACATGTGAAATCATGTCCAAATTCAGGAAATTCCATGAACACATTGAAGGTGGGTTATGGGATTTACAAGATAATGATGAACACTAGGGTTTAGAATGATTATTCTAGTGTAATTTGATCATAGAAAGTGATTTCAGAAAAGTATGATGTTTAAATGCTATATGAAAGTTTTATTGATGTTAAGTTTAGCTAAATAGCAAGCCATGAACTTGAATATGAATGATATAAAATTCTGCCCTTATAGTGTTTGTGAAAATGCCTCAAAGAAGGCTTAAAACTGAAATTCAAAGTTGAAACGCATAATTTTGATGTTTCAGTGTATTACACGATATATGGTTTAAAGGGAGTTCTAAACATGATATAAATAGACTCTATAGGAAAGGACGCAGGAGCGTCAAGCGGGCAAGCAGGTGGCGAATCGCGTTTGAAGGGCTTACTTTGAAGGTATGTAACTTGATTCGTTACATTTGGGTAAATTTTGATATTTAGCATATATGTAGTTGGATTGTGTATTAAAAGTTGAGTTGGGTTAAAGCGATGATATTCGCTATGTCGAATAATAAGCCAAGAATCTGGTTAGACCTCGTTGGTAGTCATCAAAATGGAGGATTCCTTAGATGAGCCTAACGGGTCAAATAACCAAGTAAGGCATGGTAATACATTGTAGTATGGTTACTCGGTCTCTTGTTATTATTGATAAATGACATATTAGAATACGAGGATTAAACATGTTGGTTTGTAGGATTGAAATCCGAGAACTTGATTCAAGTAAACAAACAAATCAAACCAAACATAACATTCCAGCGTCTACCGTAAATTACGGTATATACCGTAATTTATGGTAGAGACCAAAAGGTTACGGTGGGTTTCCCCTGTGTTATGGTGGAACCAGAATTTCCCAGAAGCTACCGTAACATATGGTATCTACCGTAAGTTACGGTAGAGCTTTAGAATTAATGATAAATTTTGTATTTCTTTGTTAAATCGAATCCGTTTTAAACGTAGTTCGAATATGTATTATTTCTAAGTATTCTAATACTAATGTTTAATGTAAACATTTCAGTTTTTAGGTATCCAAGGATTACGGATGACGGTCAAGCTAGCTTTTGAAGAACCGAACACGAACTTTTGGAGCTTCCGCATAAATTAACTCTGTTTAAACAATGTTATAATGTAAACCGTTTGTTAAACAACTTATGGATGTTTTAATTAGTCGGTAGATAACTAATGTTTGTTACCTTAGAACTTGGTTCTTGAAACTAAGGCTTTAATTTAGACATCTTTTGTATAAAATCTTATGAATTATTACTAAATTCAAGTAGAAATTTTAAGGGTGTTACAGGATCCACAGGAGGATCTTAAAACAGAAAGATAAACACTGTTCAACAGACTTTAGGCATCTAGAACTTGCAAGATTCCCTATTAACGCCCTGAGCTCCCAGCCAATTACGTACAGTACCTGTCACTTAATCTTTTTGGAAAAATACGTCAGTTTACACTGGTAAATACAATTAACTGACTCATTTTAAAAATGTTTTAGAAAATTGATTTGAATGCTCAAGGCACAAAAATTCTTTTATAACTTGGGACATTTATATAAAAATAATCTTGTATACAGATTTACATGTTCGTTATGCATTTAGGGCCCGATGTTAGAAACCGGGGCAAGATTAACAGACACACCACAAGTATAGGCCCACAAGAGAGTGGGATACCGTTTCCCTTATGCAACTGTCAGGTGTATGCGATGTAACACCTCGTAAAATCACGTCCAATGATGTATTGCCCTGTGTAATGAACCCTAATAAAGTCAAACAATGAATTTAAGGGACTAATTTTTCGAAAAATCAAAAACTTTGATTATGAAAGAACTGGAAGTGTTAGCATACCTAAAATAAGTTTTTGTATAACCTCTTACGGTATCTATATTCACAAATGAGCCACTTGTTGATCGAGTGTAGCCGTTTGTGTAATTAAGTGAAAGTTTGCGCAATGAAGGGTTAAAAGCGTCAACATGTTAATTCTTACCTCTGAGTGACCTTTTAACAAACCGGGAGCTTCATGATATTTTATTATACTCTTGGGAATGCCAATTATTGGCCGTCTAATATTTTTATGCCTTTAAGTGAAGTTACGCGCAACTTTGCAAGTTAAAGGGACTAAAAGTGTCAATAAGTTTAATTATACCTCTGAATGACCTTTTTACTAACCCGAAGCATCTTAATGTTTAATAATACTCCCAAGAATGCCTAATAAGGATTAGATAAGGCTTTGATGCTATTAAACGATGATATGCGCAAGTTTGCGCATTAGAGGGACTATTTGCGTCAAACTGCAAAAGTATACCGATTCGTTTGGTATCAAAAATTCCGGAATATGATCATAAGTTAAACATGCCCTAAATATCCTTTATATAGCTTAGAAATAGGCTTAGAGGTGTTTGGTGCACAAAAATAAACTTATTTGATCAACAGGGACTAAAAGCGTCAAAAAGTGCACAATTTGCATTTTCGTGCATATCTTACGTTCTGAATATATCCGGACATCCAAAAATTTATGTAATCATTAAAATATTAATTTTAGTGATTGGCTTGATAAAATTCCATTCGTCGCGTAATTTGGTTCGTTTTTCGCGTCCGTCCGTGTTTTGTCGTAATTAGTCGAACAGCGTGACCGTACAACCAAACGAACCGACATCCGGCATGTTTTTGAGCATGTTTCATGTTCCCTATGTTTAGGCATCATTTTAGAGCCTTAAAAATGGTTTAACGGGCCTTAAATGTGTCAGAATGACATTTATCATGTGCAGGGGCCAAAAGTGTCAACAAATGAAACTTTGTGTGAGTTGTACATGTCCTTACAGACCGTATACAGGACCCTTACGGTCCGTATACCATTTCCAGCAGCAGAAAATTGAAAACCAGCTTTGGTTTTGCTTCTTTGTCTCACACAATTGAATCTAGGGGCCTTTAATGGTTTAGAAATCTGGTGTTACACCTGTTTTGATCTTGTTAAACCTCCCTAACACTTGTCAAGATCCTATGCAATTCCAAACACTATATAAAGGGCCTTCATCTTCTATTTCGCTTCACACCATTCTTGGGTTCTTGCTCTCTAGACTCAAATCTGAGGATCCTGACCTTAGGGAACCTCCTTTTGAGTTATCTTCTGCCCTTGGACCATTTGTAAGTGTCCTATCTTGGCTAGTTCATTTTATTTGGCTCTTAAAGCCGAAAAAGTCAAACGTTTCGATAAACGCTTTGACTTTTAGCTAGTCCTTGTATGGTTAAGCCATGGTTCGCAACGAACATGGCTACGTGATCGTAATTAGGTAGGCGTTAAACTCTCATAAGGGCACCTCCTAATTACCACATTTACTTAGTTAATTGCCGGGTCAAAGTAATTAAAATAAAAGTCAAACGAGTCGGTTTTTAAATAAAATTCATAACTAATGATGTAAAGGCAATAAAATCAGTTTTGTCACTTTAATAACTTGGTAAATATCAGTTGAACATGTCTAAGCATGTTCAACCCGACAATTCTAAGTTTAGAATCGGTTCGAAACCGAAAGTCGCAAAAGTAGACTTTTGCTTTGACTTTCAGTTCTGACCTGAATTAGCTTAGTTTGATTATGCCTTAGGGTTTCTTTTTGACCATATTATATGTTAGTATAACCCCCTGAAGTTATACTACTTGGTCCTTTAGAATTAGAGTTCATATGCATGCTTCCGTTATATGCTTAAAGTTGACTATTATGCCCTTTTGAGATTAAAACGAGATTTTTGAAAATATAAAAGGACAAAAACCTTTATTACTGATTTATAAACATGTCCATAAAATTTCACATCAGTTCGTGGTCTAAAATGGGAGTTATGCGCTAAAATGGGAGTTATGCGCAATAGCGTAAACAGAAAGCTTTTTATTAATTAAACGGCATTTTCGGCATAAAGCCTATTTAAACCCAAATTTTGACATCAAACCTTTTGCCTACTGATGTAATATAATATTTTGGGATTTTTGGAAATTTTTATTAAATTTTAAGATAATCATAACATAGAGTTCTCGCATAGGCTCGGTAATTGACGATAACGCCCTTTTTGCTAATAAAATGAGTTTTATACATCCTTTACATGTCAAACCTTTTTCTACTAATTTTATATGATAAATAAGTTATTTTAAACTGTAAAGGCTGGTCAAAATCTCATATTTCCCTATTTAAACCGAATATCGTCAAATACCGACTTTTATGCGATTTAGGCGCATAGTATGGTTTAAAACCATATTAGGCACCAAAAGCTTGATACCAACTGATGTTATGAATAAGTTTTTATACTTTATCAGTAAGTAAAAGTTTTGAACTCAGATTTCCAAATTTAACCCTTAAAGCATATGTGAAATGACCAAAATGCCCCTACGGTGCATAGTTTGGCCATAAATGATAAATTTCACATATATGAGATATTTTACTGATATAACTTATTAAATTAAATATTTTTACTGATCATGTTAGACCAGAACCTCAGATTATTATTTAACCTCTTTTATAATCTTTAAAATGACCAAAATACCCCTTCGGGGCTTAAATTGATTTTAAATTCGTTTTGGGCATAATGGAAGGTATCTTACTGATATCACAACATATTTAAGGCATATCAACTTGTGAAACATGTTCATGACTCTTTTGGTTACCCGTTATGCATCTTTCGCATTCGGTACGGTTTATGTAACTAGTTTGCATAAATTAACCGAAACGGGTCGAACCTTATCATTTTCACCTCAAAATCCAGAATGTGTTTAGTTTACCTATATTATACAAGTCTCCATACTTGTCGGGTCTAAATCACATTCTAATCCGGTCTTCGCTTAATCTTGCGTTTTGAACAGTAAACCTTTCCTGAAAACTAGCCGGTCTAAGTTTCAACTTAAAGAAGACCCGTTAGGAATCTAATAGGTTAATAAAACCTTCGTTCCAGATTGAGAGCCCCAGTAGAGGTACTTGTGCTTGCTGATTAGAATATACGGCTGAGTATAAATTGCATTTTAGCTCAGGTAAATACTCTTAACTTATTTTCCCTATACGGGCTTGGGATACGGTATTATAACAATACCGCTTGGTCGGGTATTGAATGTTTAATCGGATTGTGATTAAATTATTGAGGTAACCCATTTTAATCTGTCTTGTTTGAAATAAAGGCCTTTAGGGGTTAATGACCATGTCCTGGATATCCTTGGCAGCATTATAAAGAAATGGCCACGTCTTAAGCACGGGGTGTAGGCATACACCTGACAGTTGCATAAGGGAAATAGTATCCCACTCTCTTGTGGGCCTATACTTGTGGTGTGTCTGTTAATCTTGACCCGGTTTCTAACATAGGGCCCTAAATGTATAGCGAACATGTAAATCTGTATACAAGATTATTTTTATATAATTGTCCCAAGTTATAAAAGAATTTTTGTGCCTTGAGCATTCAAATCAATTTTCTTAAACATTTTTAAAATGAGTCAGTTAATTGTATTTACCAGTGTAAACTGACGTATTTTTCCAAAAAGATTAAGTGACAGGTACTGTACGTAATTGGCTGGGAGCTCAGGGCGTTAATAGGGAATCTTGCAAGTTCTAGATGCCTAAAGTTTGTTGAACAGTGTTTATCTTTCTGTTTTAAGATCCGCCTGTGGATCCACCTTACAGTCTGTTTGTAACATTGATGTTACTTTTGAATCAGTTTGTAATATATTCACTTTTGACTTCCGCTGTGCATTGAACTGTGATTATTTGACTATGATGATATCAACTACGTCACGATACTCCCCACCGGTAATACGTGGAAATACCGGGGTGTGACAGGCTGAAACCCCGGCGGGTTACTGTTCTTCCAACTGAAGTTCGGGTGGTTCCTCCAACCGGGATTGTAGGTATTTCCGAAGTTATTTTGATTTTGGCTGCCCACATACTCTACCTTCTCCTCAAAGTCCTCAAGAGCAATAGGACACGCAGCCGTGTCATCTCTTCCCGTGCAGATCTCACATAGCTGCGCCTTCTTCGCTTGCATATCCCTCACCTGCTTTGTCAGTTGGTCAAACTAAGCCTGCATAGTGGTGTCAGAGTCGACTTTGTGTACACCTCTCTATGTCATAGTCGTGTCTCTAAAATCAGGAAACTCATAGGTGCTCATTGCTATATAATCAAACATCTTAGTGCATTCCTCTGGTGTTTTGGCGGTCATTAGATTGCCACCAGCTGTGGTGTTCAGCATATTCCTCGTGGTGGGGGTCACTCCGTGATAAAACTTCTCAATTAACGCCCAATTCTCGAACCCATGATGAGGGCACTTGATCAACAGCTCTTTGAATTGCTCCCACGTCTCGTAAAAAGATTCTCCCTCCTTTTGGCAAAACTCCTGAATCATGCTCCTTAGACTAGCAGTTTTGGCAGGGGGAAATATTTGCCTAAGAACTTTTCCTGCATCCCGGCCCAAGTGGTAATGGATCCCACAGGATGGGATTCCAACCACGCATCGGTCAGCAAGTGAGAATGGAAACAGGCACAGCTTGCAGGCGTCCTCGTTAATGCCCTGCGTCTGGAATGTGTCGCAGATTGCCGAGAATCAGGAACGATGAACATTAGGGTCTTCATAAGGCATCCCGTGGAACTGGATGATGTTCGTAATCATCGTGATGATCTGTGGCGGAATCTGCCAGCTATTAATACCGATAGTGGGTCGGGTAATGCTGGATTGAGCATTGCCCGCGTTTGGCCGGGCGTAGTCCGCGACAACTCTCCTAGCTGGGGCATCACCATCGCCGTTCATGATTAAAGTAGGAAGAGAAAAGTGTACCTTATTAGCTCAGGTAGCGCGAAGACGCTCGTGGAACTCTCGCTCAGGCTCGAAGGATACGGAGAATGAGGGTGGTCCCTATGAACGAGTTTGTGGCATACACAATTACTAAACTAAAATTGAAAAGAAACTAAACCTAAAGGCACAAATTGCAAGCAAAGGCACCTAAAGGCGCAGTGTAGTGCAGATGCAAGACCGGATGTCAATCTGTGGACACTATGGGCGAAATTTGGATACTTAACTTCTATCAAAAACCTAGCTAATTGTAATTGGTTTTGTTTTGAGAAAAATATTTTTAAACTAAAAAGAAATTTAAATAAATAGACGACCAAATATCATCAAGCGCAGACAACTAGAGACTAGACTGAAACTCAAGTATGCGAAAAATAGGTTACCTAGGTAAGATTCCCTAGACTCATGAATAAAATCCTAACCTTGGTTTTAAATGAAGACTCTGCCTAACCCGATAAACCCTGGAAGGTAAACTGAACCGGGTCGTATGACAAGTGATGAAATGCTAAAATGGACTGACTCGAGTTATCGACCACCAAGTCCCACAACTATCAGGTATAAAGTAATTTATTTACTAAAACCATCAAATTATGAAGCAGAAATAACTAAGAACACCGAGACCCTAGGAAACTCTAAACGCGAATAAACAGATGAACCCGAGTTATCGGCCACCTAAACTGCCAAACAACGCCCAGCTAATAACCTAGCAATTCTAGGTTAGATTTCTAACTTCTAAAAGAGATTGCACGTTTTAATTAATTGGTTTTAATAATTATTAAACTTGAATTAGATTTCTCACTTTCAAGGCCTAGACTGAAATATTAACAACCTAGACTGACTCCCGGCTCTAAAGTATATTTCTAAGTATCTAGAGCAATGCAACCAACAAATATATTATTAAGCCAATCAATACCAACACACAAATAATTAGAATCGGGTTAAAAAATTATAACTTATAAATCATCACATTCATTCAAAACCAAAAGTTAAACAATCATCTAGTTCATCAACCCTAGGCAACCATAAAAAGTTTAGCTACTCATAGTAAATAAAAACGAATAAACAATGTTCAATATAACCGCATACATCATGTTTAATAATGAAAAGAACAAAGTTTAATGTTTAAATCTACCTGGGTTGCAAACTAATATATTCAAAATAAATTATACCTCCCCTTATATTCTTTTCTTTCTTCTTGTTTCTTGCGCAGCCCTCCAACTGTTTCTCTTTCTTTCTTCTTAATTGTCGTATATCATCCTCTGTGTCTATGGTTTTTTCGTTTTTATGTTTTTTTCAAAACCCTAGTAGGTTTTTAGAGTCAACTTTGTGGGCCCTCTTTTTTTAATCTCGTTTGGACTTCACCCCTTTTATTTAATTCATGTTGAATATTGTGGCAGTAGATATATATTCCTCCAAAGTCAACTACCAACGTCTGACGATTTGGACTTTCATGCGGACTACGAAACAACACAATAGGCCAGGTCCCTACGGATCCTTAATTTGTGAAGCCAACCCCCTTTTTATTGAATCTCGAGACCTGCATAGACATATGAAAATAAAATATCTTTAGTTCATCATTTAATGGCCATCAATTACATTCAATATTATTTAAACCTTTATTATGTTTTTCTTTAAACCTGCATCATGTCTTCATGATGCACTAAAATCATCAACACTTTATTTGGGCTATGTTGGATCTAGTGGACCCCACAAAAGAACATATGATTGGAAAGCGAAAATAGTCTACAACCTCTTATCTCAAATAACAGTGCTTTGAAGATATGCTTCTCCCAATGGCAAAGACTCAACATCTGCTACTCTAAAGTCTGTTAAAGCAAAAGGTCTGCCTAAGAGAAACTCTGATGAAGACAAGTTCTATTGAAGCCAAAGGTCTGCCAAAAAGAACCACTGCTGATGAAGACAAAGTATGTTGAAGCAAAGGTCTGTTCATCCTGTACTGAGAAGACTAAAGTCTGATGAAGCTAAGGTTTGTCGTGGATCAACAGATGATAGAGTTCAATAGAGGATCTTCAACAATTGATTGATCAACAGAGTTTTCATGTATTATTAATGTAACAGTACTTAGGCTCTAGCAGATGTTAGGAGTTTGTTAGCCTGTTAGATGTCGCTGTCTAGGTGACATCAGCTTAAATGCTTCAGATGTTTCGTTTGTACTATAAATAGAACAGTGTCTGTACTGTTCTATTCATCATTTTCCTCTTAACATTTTTGTACGAACAAGGGGGAGTTGTAATTCTTCATGCATACGTAAACATTGTAATTGCAATTTTATAAAAGCATGATGATGAAAGCAATCTCTTCATTGTTGTGATTGAAAAGTTAATTATTTCGCTGCATATTTCATCTTTGTTTTATCTTCTTCCATTGTTATCATCTTAACTGTCACAACTATCAAACTCAGATCCTAACAATTGGTATCAGAGCTTAGTCAATCAAATTCAATCTAAACAATCAATTTGATATAAATAGATCAGCTCCTACTACTGATATCGTTTGTTCGTTGGATTGATAACAGAGTAAAAGTTTATTTACGTTCAAAGTATTTTAAACAAAATCATTGTTTGTAAAAAAATCAAAAATGTCTCAAAATTCACAAGATCCACACAACACTGGTACTCTGTACAAACCTCCGATGCTTGTCAGATCGGAAAATAATATCTGGCAATGTCGGATGGGTCACATACTTGCTCAGCAGAACACGGGTCGCTGGAAATCGGTTATCTTCGGACCATATGTTACGATGGTGCCAAGTGTTGAAGACCCCAAGGTTCAAGTACCAAAGAAGCTTGAAACCTACTCCGAGCAAGATTTTCAGAAAATCGAGTTAGATGCCAAAGCATTTAGCATTGTTGCTACGCCTCTACCGAATGATATCTATGCTGGCCTGTTGCATTGCAACAGTGCTAAGGAGTTGTGGGACGCCTTGAAAGAGCAGTTTGGTGGCATAGAGGAAGTCATTGAAAATAACCGAGAAGTTCTAAACCAACAGTATCAAACATTTTGTCACGTTAAAGGAGAATCCATTAACTCAACAATTTGAGAGGTTTAGTTGTCTAATAAGTTAATTAAAACTGGTAAATGTTTATTTTCCTAATTCAACCTTGAATAGCCGATTTCTAAGATCATTACCGGATAAATGGGACACTATTGCCTTTGTACAATAAACTCTATTGGTTTCAAAGAGATGAGTTTGACTCAGCTTCATGGTAGGCTCCTAACTTATGAGAGAGAGAGTTTAACCAGAAAAAGAAGCTTCAAGAGTCAGGAAAAGTTGCTGATGACTATGGTTTTGGTAGTACAACACTTTTTGGTCAAGAGGAAACCTCTGGTGGAAGTAAGGATCAGGGTTATGATCATTTTATTGACATTACATCTGGTGGAGGATTTAACTCTGATTCTTATTGTAACACCCCGTGTTTCAAAAGTCAAAGTCAAAGTCAAGATTGAAGTCAAAGGGAGACAAGATTGCTAATTGCGATCTGTCACTCCTTGCTCAATTCCTGTTTTGACTTCTTTGACTTGTAGATTAATCTTTTATGTTTTTACGTTAGTTGTATTATGTGGAGTATCTATTAATAATCGAGGTATAATCGATATTTATCGCATGTTTGATCGCTTATCGCAATCGCACTCGCAACTCGAATTATGCCTTGGGTTATTGTTTATACGTGTGTGTGCTTTTTATGTGTTACTGGTGCATGTTTACCTTATGTTTATGTTGTGGTGATTAATCGAAACGCAATCGAAACTCAATCGCAATCGAATCGCAAACGCTAAACGCAAGATAATTATGATGATTATATGTTAGATATAGTAGTTGGGATTAAAAGTAATTTGAATAGGAAACTCTATCACATCCCAACGCTCGCAATCGCAATCGAAACGGCAAAACTCGTCGCACCGAACACTCGAATCAAGTGGCTAGTCAACCAAGTGACCAGCCGATCGACCAACCGCTCGATCGAGTTACCACTCGATCGACCAGCCACTCGATCGGGCTGCCACCCGATCGACCAGCCACATCCCATACTTTCCTTTTTGGGAAACCCTATAAATACCTCTGTCAACATCACAACTTACCACTTTAGCACTCTCCTGTCCGACCAGCGCTCCAAACTCATCTTTTCTTCGATTTCCCGCGATTCCGGTAAGATCTCAACCTAAATCTTGTACTTTGTTGATCTACACGCACTCCTACACCTTTCTATCATTTGAATCTTAACTTTTAACCGTGAAATCATCAAGATTCAAGGTGTTCTAGGATGATGTCATCATGGAGTTCTTAAGAACTTCACCTTTTGGCTTCAATCCACCAAGAACAACTTAGATCTGACCGATTTCCACATAAATAAACAAAGATCCTTCATAGATCTGAACATATTCATGGAAAAAAGGATTAAAAGATGGTTTTTAACTTTCTTTCAACTCTTTTACACTCAATACACTCAAAACCGATAGAATCGGACCATGTTCTAACCTTCTACTCCTTCTTGGTGATGTGTTGGTTCAAGATCTGGATTCTATCCACGAGACCACCGATTTCGGGTTAACCAAGAACGACTGTCTTGAACCGGTTAGCTGGTTGAACTTGGTTGATTCTTGTTCGACCAGGTCACTAGGGTCAAGATGGGGTTTCTGTTGCTTAACACGTTATCAAAACATCTCGATAAAATGACAAACTATCAAAATGACCAAGGAAGAAGACGACCGGGACACCAGAACGGAGTGCCGCCCGATCGGACTACTGTCTGATTGGATTGTCACCCGATCGGGTTGTCACCCGACCGGCTTGCACCTTGGCCCCACACTCAACTTTTATTTTCAAACTTTGAAGGATAAACATTGAACGAAGTGTTGCCCGATCGGATTACCACCCAATCGGACTACCACTCGACCATGTAATGTTCTGAATTCAACACTTAAACAATTTTCAACATGTTCAATGCACAAGGGTTGCCACCCGATCGGATTGCCAACCGATCGAGTGACCGTCCTGCTGTGAACTTGTTCTCAACCTAAGAAGCCTCGCCAATCGGATTGTTGCCCGATCGAACAGCCGTTCGATCGACCGACCTGAAAGGTAGAGATACTTCTCTGTTTTCAAAATGCTACAACGAAAACTTCAAAAGACAAGCCATCATACACAAACACATCCTTCCCAAACGAAGAAACAATCCACTCGAAAGGTCACCCGATCGGATGACCATCCGAGCGAATTGTCACCTGATCGACCAGACTACCATCAGATCGGATTGCTGTTCGACCCACTAACACTTTGTTCGTTTTACGCATCGCTTATCGTTATGCTATCGTTCTGATCAGGCTAACCTTACTCTCTAGCGCTCCCTTCAATCCACCAATCGCTGTGAGTATACTCGATCCCTTTTTGCTTTACGCACTTTTGGGTGTTACATACGTTACTTATACTAAATCACATCGAACACACTACGCAATACTTTAAACGCTAACCGTTACTGCATGTTATACGTGACTTAATGAATGCTTGTTTGTTATGTTTACACATGGAATGCTGTCTACCTGCCTTAGCAACGGTAGTACTATTTATTTGGACTCAGCACCTATTCACTCAGGGGTTGTTAAGGACAATTTGTTACATGGCTTACAGTGGTGAGTGTGTATTACGAACTGCCTTGGGCAGTCAACCCGCAGTCATTGGTATCGATAGGTTCATGTCGATAACTAACATGCCTCATTTTACACTGTGTACTTGCTGGTTATGCGTAACGATTTCGAACTCTATTATATCTATTAAACTTGTATGCTCACCTTTACACTATGTGTATTGACTTTTACTTTAACATATGTGACATGTGCTTAGGATGCTTATATGCATTGCTTGCTATGAAATCGAGGCTAGGAAATGTCTAGAAACAAATAAACAATTGTCAGTATTTTGAAATCTGAGTTGTCGAAACAGAACAATTTGACTAGATCTTGTCTGTAATAATTATGTTATCTTTTATGACTTGGTATGGGACATGTTGCTTTAAATAATTGGTAATTATAGTTGTTATGGAAACTTCTGGACAATCTGTTTCGCTCAGTGCCGCGCCCCGATGTTTCCGCCATCGGTTGGGGTGTGACACTTACTCACCCAATTATGCTTTTGCAGCAAATGGGGAAAACCAAGTTTCTGACAACTTATCTTTTGAGTTAAATGATCTTCACCACTTTGACCCCTGATTTGGAAGAAAGGGACATCTTGCACCAACTTGTTTTGCTAAGTGTTAGAACTAGCAAATTTTACAAAAGAACTGGCAAAAAATTTCCAGGGTTGCATCGGGGGTTGAAAGTTGGGTTGGATAAATCTAAAATCAAGTGTTACAAGTGTAATAGGTTAGGCCATTTTGCTAGAGAATGTAGGAGCCAAACAAGTGGTCTTATTGTCACACATCCAAGTCCTGGACCTCAAAACAGTCAAAACATTGTCCATTATACCCAATATCCCCCTGCTTCACACATGCAAAGCACTGCTCCCTTTGCATACCCTGCAACCACTGTTCCAGTACATTATGTCCAAACCACTGTTCCTTAGATACAGTATGTTCAAACCCCAGTCCCTTATGTTCAAGTGCAACAAGCACCACAAGCTGCACAAACCTCTGCTCAGGCAGAAAACAGTCAACAAAGCTTTTTCACACAAGGTATTGGAGCAGCTTACCTGATGAACTTACATATGAAAATTTTGCTCTAGTTGCCAATTTGATAAGAAACATGATGATTTTTGTTTTATGGCACTAGAGCAATATTGGACGGGGTTGAGTCTGAGGAAGTGGTGTCCAATTCTGATGAGGCTTGTGATAATGGTGAAACAAATGTTTCAGAAGAAAAGGTTGGTGAAGAAATGGTGAAACCTCTGGCAGACCCATGGGAGTCTAGTGTTTGTGAAGGAGAGTGTGATTGTGCCATGATGGTTGCTGCTAAGGTATCACCTCAAGTCCTTAAAGACTTATGTTCTAACAAATGTGTTATAGCTTTTGCAAACATTAAAGAGGTGAATGAAAACCTTAGGAACAAGATCTTAAATGATGAAATTCAGTTTGAAAAAACTTGTTAAAAAGTTAAAATCAAAATTGTTTGAAAAAGAAAGTGAAATCAGCAGTCTCAAACATGAATCAAGCATAACCAAGGATCAACTCCAAACAATGGTAGAAAAATACCAATTAAAACCAACATGGTCAGATGAAAGTGACATTCTTGAAAATTTTAAGCCAATTGACTTCTCAACCATTGAGGGTGTGAAAGCACCTAAAGTGAAAATCATTCCCTTAAAAGGCCTTCCAGCAGATGTTACAACATCTGTTGACAAAAAGGATGAAAAAGGGAAGAAAAAAGAGAAGATATCAAACTAGTTTTGTGACTTTTGCGAAAATAAAAACCATGTTACTAAAAACTGTTTTCTCTTAAAAGCATATGACATAAACAAGACTAGTGTGATTGTTGTTGCACCACATTGCACTATATGTGGCAGAAAAGATCACAAAACTCAAGAGTGTGTATATCTCAAAAATTTTGATGTCAAAAGAAATGAGTATAAATCAAAAACACTTGAGAGTCCACGGGCTAGTACTGAAAGAGGAAAGTCCAAACAGACCTTCATCCCAGTCCAAACATCTGTTACCAAATAGCTGAATGCAACCTCTGCTCCTAGAGAAGTTCGGGTAACAGATGCACCACTAGCAAACCAATTTCTAAGAGGATATGGCCAACCACTTTATCAAAGAGTACCACATGGTTATGAGGCCTACAAAAGACCTTCAAAGCCAAGAGTGAACAAGCATCCTCATGGTTACAACCACTTGACAGGAAATGGTCCATGGCAGATGTTTCAAAAATCTGCTCAAAACTCTGGCCATTCTCCTGGATTTGAGGTTGAAATGTCTGTGACCCCATCCAAAGCCATTTTGTTTTTGGACTCTCACCAAAACTAATATGTTACTGATGTGCAGGGAGCTTCTACTTGCTTTGATAGTTTATGGAATGTAGATAGTGGAGGCTCCAGGCACATGATAGGATGTAGAGCCATTCTCAAAGATTTTCTAGCACATGGAGGGGGTGATATATCCTTTGGTAACAACTCAAAAGGATAGGTGTTGGGATCAAGGACATTCCAAACAGGGAAATGCAAGTTAGAACATGTCAATCTTATTGACAATCTTAAATTTAACCTTCTTAGTGTGTCTTAAATGAGTGACAAAGGCTATGGGTCATTCTTCACTAAGGAAACTTGTAAGATTGTTGGGCCACATGTGGTGAAAAAGATTGGAAAATCATAGCCGAGAGCAAAACACAGCTTGTTGCTCAAAGGGGTGGAAATGTGTATGTGGTTGATATGTTGAAAGATAATCCAATGTCTGATGCTTGTCTGTTCTCAGATGCCTATACCAAAGAGACAGAACTACGGCATAGAAGACTTGGTCACACAAATCTTAAAACTATCACCACACTCTCAAAAAAGGTCTTGTAAGAGGCCTTCCACCAAAACTATTCACATGTGATGAACTTTGTGTTTCCTGTCTAAAAGGTAAACAACATAAAAGTTCATTTAAATCCATTGATTAGTCTAAAACTAGTCAATGTTTACAGTTGTTACACATGGACTTGTTTGGCCCTGTTAAAATCATGAGTCTTAAAAAGAAGAGGTATTGTCTTGTCATAATTGATGATTTTTCAAGGTTTACATGGACTTACTTTTTGCACTCCAAATATGAGACTGCGGGTATTTTGTAGGACTTTGTAAGAAAAGTTGAAAAGCAATTTGATCTGCTAGTAAAAATCTTCAGGAGTGACAATGGAACAGAGTACAAAAATAAGGAGTTGGATGACTTCTGTGTGTCAAAAGGGATTGTAAGGCAGTAAAGCATCCCAAGAACACCAGAACAAAATAGGGTGGTTGAAAAAATGAACGAGACCTTAATTGAGGTTGCCAGAACAATGCTTGCAGATTTAGGTTTACCATTGTCTTTTTTGACAGAGGCTGTAAACATTGCTTGCTATATGCAAAACAGAGTTTTAATCAACCCTAGACATCAAAAGACTGCTTATGAAACTCTGTTCAAGATTAAACCACTGATCTCTTATTTTAAAATCTTTGGCTGCCCATGTTACATTTTAAACTTAAAAGAGTCAATTTCAAAATTTACAGCCAAAGTAGATTGTGGTTATTTTCTGGGATACGAAACTACTGTCAAGGCCTACAAAGTGTTTAACACAAGGACTAGATGTGTAGAAGAGACTTTAAATGTAAAGATTAATGAACTTTCTCCTTTAAAAATCCCAGCAAATCCTGCTGAATTGTTTGATTTAGATAAATTTACATTTGAAGATGTGTCTGTCAAGACTAACAATGCAGGTACACCATAGTCTTCCCATCAAGATAATGGGTTTGACATTGTGATCCCACAATATAAAGTTACTTCCATCACCAGAGAAACAGATGTTCAAAATAGCAGTCAAAACTCTGCCACTACTGCATCAACAATTGTTGATCCTCAAACCTCTGCCGCCTCATCCAGTCAATCCACTTCTGACAAAAGTCCATCCTCGGTGGACAAAAGTCAACCCATTTTTACACCTATTCCACCCATACCTCCACCTCCATTCCAAACATCTGTTGACTCTTCAAAATTGCCAACAGATGTTAGCTCAGATGATTCACATCTACAGCCTTTAACTCTAAATGCCATCATTCCATACAAGGGAGATCTAATCTAATTTAAAAGTCATCCACCATACCAAGTTATTGGCAACATCAATGAAGGGGTACTCACAAGAATTCAATCCCAAAACATTTGTCTTTTTGCTTGTTTTCTATCACTCACACAACCTGTCAAGTACCAAGAGGCACTGAAAGACAATAGTTGGGTAGAAGCCATGCAGGAAGAGCTCCAACAGTTCAAGAGACAACAAGTATGGGAACTTGTACCATTTCCTAAGGATGTATGTTCAATTGGCACAAAATGGATCTTCAAGAACAAAATAGATGAAAGGGGCATTGTTGTCAAGAACAAAACCAGGCTTGTGGTTCAAGGCTTTAGACAAGAAGAAGGCATTGATTATGATGAAATATTTGCTCCTGTAGCAAGATTGGAGGCCATCAGATTGTTTCTAGCCTTTGCTATTAACCACAACATCAAGGTGTATCAGATGGATATAAAATGTGCAATCCTTTATGGTAAGATCCAGGAAGAAGTATATGTATGCCAACCACCTGGTTTTGAAGATGTCATTTATCCAGATTATCTCTACAAGCTTAATAAAGCTTTGTATGGCTTGAAACAAGCACCAAGGGCCTGGTATGAAACTCTTTCCACCTTTCTCTTATCCATAGGCTTCACAAGAGGTAAAATTGATAAAAACATTGTTTTTAAAATGGAAAGGAAAGGATTTGATGATTGTACATATTGTATGTGGATGACATCATTTTTGGATCCACATGCAATTCCATGTGTGAAGAGTTTTGGGAACTCATGACAGCAGAGTTTGAGATGAGTGCCATAGGTGAACTTCAATGCTTTCTTGTTCTCCAAGTTAAGCAATTGCAAAATGGTGCATTCATTCATCAAAGTAAATATGTCAAAGAACTGTTACCAAAATTTGATATGAATGATTGTAAACCATGTAGTACACCCATGGCTACCACAAAACTGGTCACTGTTGATGATAAAGATGACTTGGTTGATCAAACACTTTAGTGAAGCATGATTGGGTCTTTATTGTACCTAATTGCATCAAGGCCATACATCATGTTTGCAACATATGTCTGTGCAAGATCCCAATCAGCACCTAGAAAGTCCAACCTTATAGTTGTGAAAAGGATATTCAGATACATAAAAGGTGCTCCCACACTTGGTATCTGGTACCCTGCTAATGGGAATATTAAGTTTTCAGGTTATCCTGACAGTGACTTTGCTGGTTGTCATACTACAAGGAAGTCCACTTCAGGAGGATGCCGGTTTCTAGGCAATTGCTTGGTTTCTTGGCAAAGCAAAAAGAAAGCAGCGGTTTCAACATCAACAACAAAGGCTGAATATATTGCTACTGCAAGCTGTACAGCTCAACTCCTGTGGCTTCAAGAATCCTTAAAGTCTGCTCCAAACCACTATTTCTAAAAACTCTGTTTGGCTAAAATTTATCCACTGCTAAAAGGTATCCTCTGTTCTCATTCACCACTATTCATAACCTCTCTTAGACATACCACTGTTTGTCCTAACCTCTTATGTCTATCCTCTGATAGACTAAAATCAGCCACTGTTCATATCCTCTGATGTCTTCCCAACCTCTGTTGCTTTACAACAGAGGTTTCCTAACAACTGTCATCCATTACCACCAACAGAGGTTGCCACGTGGACAGATGTTAGCCATCAGATCTTTCAAACAGATGCCACGCCAGCTTTCACTTTTTCACTTTATAAAACCCCTGTTCCATCCAAACAGAGCTTACGCTGCGATTTGAGTTCAAAATTCATAAAAAGCGGTTTCCACGACCTTCTTCTTCAAAACTCCTCACCTCACATCTCCGATCATGGCTCTACAAATAAAAACTCCCCATAACTACCTCCTTAACTTCGAGAAAACCAACAAAAATCAAGTCTTTCACTCAATAATTAACTTTTTGACATCATCAAAATACAAAACCATCCTAACTATCGATGCACCAATATATGTGGATACCCTCCGACAATTCTGGGCTAATGTTGAAATCCAATCTCAAAATAAAAAGCCCTTTGGTATAATGTTAAAAATCGGAGAAACCATTTTTCAGATATCCCCATCTTCCATATCCACTGTATTTGCTTTGAGTGACCAGGCAGGTAAAAATTCTTTTGAAAAACAAGAAATTCACACAGAGTTCATAGAAAGAGGGTATGAGGGTTAATTGACTGGAGTTACAATTTTTAAACCAAAATTTCCTGCTGAAATGAAATATTTTTTCCATACCCTACTTATATGTCTCTCAGCCAAGACCACCCCATTTAATGGGATTCCACAAAAAGTTCAATACTTCGGATATGCCATTTTGACAAAAACATATTATAATCTATCCTAGGCATTTTTCTTGGACTTGGTTGCAAATGTGAATGTTGTTAAAAAGGGATTAAATAATGCTTTTCTTTTGTATCCCTGACTTTTAAGCTATTACCTTCAAAAACAAATATCTAAAAAAGATTTTCAACAAGGTGAAGCTTTCCAAATAAAAGGTCTTACAAATGAAACTTTCACTAGAATGCAAGATAAAGAGTCAAAAGTTTTTAAAACACAAGCAAAAGGGGGTCAGCCTTGATGTGATAAAAGTGTATATATTAATTTCGAAATAAGTTTTAAAATGGAATCGCTTCTAAACCACACACAATCGGCAAGTGCACCGGTCGTAGTGTAGTATAGAAGGCAAGACCGGATGTCAATCCGTGGACACTATGGGGGAAATTTCGATACTTAACCTCTATAAAAAAAACCTAGCTAATTTTAATTGGTTTTGTTTTGAGAAAAATATTTTTAAACTAAAAAGCAATTTAAATAAATATGCGACCAAATATCAGCAAGCGCGGACAACTAGAGACTGGACTGAAACTCAAGTATGCGAAAAATAGGTTACCTAGGTAAGAATCCCTAGACTCATGAATAAAATCCTAACCTTGGTTTTAAATGAAGACTCTGCCTAACTCGATAAACCCTCGGAAGGTAAACCGAACCGGGCCGTATGACAAGTGATAAAATGCTAAAATGGACTGACTCGAGTTATCGACCACCAAGTCCCACAACTATCTGGTATAAAGTAATTTATTTACTAAAACCCTCAAATTATGAAGCAGAAATAACTAAGAACACTGAGACCCTAGGAAACTCTAAATGCGAATAAACGGATGAACCCGGGTTATCAGCCACCCAAACTGCCAAACAACGCCCAGCTAATAACCTAGCAATTCTAGATTAGATTTCTCACCTCTAGAAGAGATTGCACGTTTTAATTAACTGGTTTTAATAATTATTAAACTTGAATTAGATTTCTCACTTTCAAGGCCTAGACTGAAGTATTAACAACCTAGACTGACTCCCGGTTCTAAAGTATATTTCTAAGTATCTAGAGCAATGGAACCAACAAATATATTATTAAGCCAATCAATACTAACACACAAATAATTAGAATCGGGTTCAAAAATTCTAACTTATAAATCATCACATTCATTCAAAACTAAAAGTTAATCAATTAAACAATCATCTAGTTCATCAACCCTAGGCAACCATAAAAAGTTTAGCTACTCATAGGAAATTTAAACAAATACATAATGTTCAATATAAACGCATACATCATGTTTAATAATGAAAAGAACAAAGTTTAATGTTTAAATCTACCCGGGTTGCGAACTAATATATTCAAAATAAATAATACCTCCCCTTATATTATTTTCTTTCTTCTTATTTCTTGCGCAGCCGTCCAACTGTTTCTCTTTCTTTCTTCTTAATTGCCGTATATCCTCCTCTTCGTCCATGCTTCTTTCCTTTTTATATTTTTTTTTTCAAAACCCTAGTAGGTTTTTAGAGTCAACTTGGTGGGCCCTCTTTTTTTTTAAACTCGTTTGGACTTCACCCCTTTTAGTTAATTCATGTTGAATATTGTGGCAGTAGATATATATTCCTCCAAAGTCAACTACCAATGTCTGACGATTGGACTTTCATGCGGACTACGAAACAACACAATGGGCCAGGTCCCTACAGATCCTTAATTTGTGAAGCCTACCCCCTTTATATTGAATCTTGAGACCTGCATGGACATATGAAAATAAAATATCTTTAGTTATCATTTAATGGCCATCAATTACATTCGATATTCTTTAAACCTTTATTATGTTTTTCTTTACCCATCAATCACTAGAGTTTTTACTAATAATTTTCTTTTATTACAATGTGTATTGCATTTATTAATTTTCTTGTATAAATTAATCTTTTAGCTCAGGGTCTCTTGAAATCTTTAAAATGCAAATATGAACCACTTAAGAGTAATATTTAACAAAAACCACCCTAATGGTACTTAAAAGTAGGGAATATTTTATATTAAAATATGTATAATTTAGAGTATATCATGCCTGTTTTAGATGAGTCCACATCTGTTGCTCAAACCTCTGTTGCTGAGCCCACTGCTCCTGGTGATCATGACACCACAACCGGTGTTGTGAAACCCACACAAGAAAAATCCAAAAAGAAACCCCCCACATCCAGAAAGCCCACCAAATAGAAGCAAAATAAAAGGGCACATCTGGAAGATGAGATCCCAGAGGATAACCTTGTGGCAAAACAATAGCCATTAGAAACCAATGTTGCTACTTCCTCACAACAGATGGAAAGATCTCCACCCATCCAAACTCCTCTTGAATCCTCACAAAAGGATCAAGTTGTAAGCACAGGGGCACCACATCAAGAGGCAGACATTTCAATTGAAAGTCTGTTTCTAAGCCCCTCTCCCGGGGCTATTTCTCTTTCAACTACACAACCCTCCACTCCAATTCCACCAACATTTATACCTCTGTTTGAAGCAATTGATACAACTCAGACACAAATCAGTTCCTCTCAACCACCAATTAATGAGAGCAAACTTCCACAAGTGACTGAGTCTGAGAAAAATCAATTTGCTAGCCCACAAATAGCTGAGGAGACTACACCCCTTGAGTTACATGTAACTCTTGGTGTTAGTTCAAGTGAAGCAACCACTACAACTGGTGAAACAACAGTTTTTCAGTTGGATAGTGGTTTCATCTATAAGACTTCCTTGAAGGCAACAACTATTGAGGGTACAATTGTAACCTCTGTTCAAGTTGGAAGTCCCCAATACCAAGACAAAGGGGCATTTGGTTCTGATAATTTGGAGAATTCTTCTGTTATGGAACCAAATCAAATTACATCTAGTAGGGATTCAGATGATCCTATTAAGTTAGGTGATGAATTAAGATACAAGGAATTGACAGAAAGAATGACTTCTATGGAATCCTCCATGGCAGAAATGAAAAGTATGATGAAACAAATGTTGAAGCATTCTGAAAGTCAACCTTCAACTCAGCAAATTATCAATGAGCTGTGGAAATCAGTGCAACCAATTATCAAAGCTCAAAGGAATTTGGCTGATATTAACCACAACACCCACATGGAGTTGATAAGAAACATGGTTGAGGCCAGATACAAAGTTACACAAGCAGATATCAAGGCCATCAGGGAACATTTGTTAAAGACTACTGGTTCTGCCCATCCAACTGTACTTCAAGAAGAAGTAGAAGATGATGCCAAAAAAAGGGGGAGGATGAAAAGTTGAGAATGTTGCAGCCTTCATCACAAGTAAAACCATCAAAGGTGCAATAACAAAAGCCAGAGTCTGTTCCTGCAACCAAAACCTCTGCTAAGGCATCAAATGCTAGAAGTGAAAAAGGGATTGATGAGACTCTGAACAAGATGGCAGAAGAGATTGCCTCAGAAAAGCAGAGAAGACAAGATACACTTGAAGCCAAAGCTTCTAGCTTAATTGAAAAAGAACAGGTAGAGCAGAGGAAAAATGAGGACATTGGCACTTCAAAAAGGAGAAAGTCAACAAGAAATGTTAGACAGCCAATATCCACCCCTCCTAAAACCACTGCTAGGTCTACAAGAAGTGTATCCTCTGCTACAGTTCAAAAGAAACCCTCACCACAAAAACCACCTCAAAAACCATCACCACCAAAACAACCAACATATGCTGGTATAACAAATGTATCAGCAGATGTTCCACAAACCACTGCTGGTATAACAAATGTATCAACAGATGTTTCCCAAACCACTGCCATGATAATCTTTCCCACACCACCAACTACACAACCACTGCCCACACCACCAAGAATTCCAACACGCCCACCTTCACCTAAAATAAAATTCATACGAAAAAGAAAAACTTTTGTTGTGGAAGAAGATGATGAGGAGATTCAATCACCAATCCCCTTATCATCTGCCCCTATTCAAGCCACACCACTCTCATCATTTGCACCTAAATCCACTTCAATTCCATCCACTCAACCACCACCAGCAATCATCCCACTGGCTGCTCAATATCCTCTGGAGATTCATGTAATTAAAGGTGAAAGTGAATCTTTTTATACAATAGAGGATACATCACAACTATCCTTCCCATCTCTCTATGGATATCGCAAGCCTAAGAACTTAGATGAATATTTGAAGTTGAAAACAAGACAGGCTGAGTATCTTGGAAAGAAGAAGTGTAAAGGGATGGATGACAGGACTGCTCAAGGAATCTTGTCACTAGAACTTAGCAAGGTAAGCAAGATAGAAGATTATGCTAAGGACCTAAGCAAGTCTATGTTTGAGAAGCCAATAAATGCTGAGCTTGATAAGGAACTAAGAAAGGATTACCTTGATCTCATCATGCAACAAAAACCATACAAAGCAAACAGAGCATAGTTCAAAGATTGGTCAACAGATGCTCTCAAAGAAGAAATAGAAAGAATTCAGAAGATGCTCAATGATCCTTCAAAAAATCCAACTCCACCAGGCTGGAAGAAATACAAACAAATTGATCAAAACAAGGCATTGAAGTTGAAAAGAATGAGAGAAGAACTTGTTGCTGCTGATTATGGTAATGCAAGGTCTGTTGCCAGATGGCCAGAATCCAGAATTATTGAAACCTACAAGAAACTAGAACAACTGAGAGAAAAGGATCCTATAGTTCCCAAGAAGCCAGTATATCCAACAGTGGTTGTCCCTCAACAGACCCTTGCATTTAAAAAGCAGTCCTCAACATTTGGCTTGTTCATAGCTAGCTTAAATCAAAGAAAAAGGCGGAAGCAGATGTCTGAGGTTGATGCAGAAATGTATGTTGATTACTACAGGAAAGAGGGACTAAGAAACCAACTGTTATATCACACTGATCCTGCTAGTGACAAACTGAGAGAAACACTTGCAAATCTTGTGAGCAGGCCACAATCACCAAACTCATCAAGAATAACTCTTCACCCAAGAAAACCATCTAATTCAAAACCTCTAAAGTGGAAGTCATCCTCAGACACCCACGAATTGACTTTGCTCAGATCAGATGGTGAAGTTCAATGGATAAAAATGGAGGATGCATATGGTCTGGATGCAGGTGACTTCTAAGATCTGTTGAACCTTGAACTTGAAAGGGATTTTGAAGACATGGTTTCCTGGAACTTTGAATTACAATTCAAAGGCCAAATCAGGGAAATGTTGATGAGAAATAAAGAAGAGTTTTGACATCATCTGTTCTAGGGGGAGATTGTTGGATCTAGTGGACCCCACAAAAGAACAGGTGATTGGAAAACCAAAATAGTCTACAACCTCTGATCTCAAATAACAGTGCTTTGAAGATTTGCTCCTCCTAATGGCAAAGACTCAACATCTGCTACTCTAAAGTCTGCTAAAGCCAAATGTCTGCCTAAGAGAAACTCTGATGAAGACAAAGTCTGTTGAAGTCAAATGTCTGCCAAAGAGAACCACTACTGATGAAAACAAAGTCTGTTGAAGTAAATGTCTGATGATCCTGTGCTGAGAAGGCTAAAGTCTGATGAAGCTAAGATCTGTTGTGGATCAACAGATGATAGAGTTCAACAGTTGATTGATCAACAGAGTTTTCATGTATTATCAATGTAACAGTGCTTAAGCTCTAGCAGATATTAGAAGTTTATTAGGTTGTTAGATGTCGCTGTCTAGGTGACGTCAGCTTAGATGCTTCAGATGTTTCGTTTGTACTATAAATAGAACAGTGTCTGTACTGTTCTATTCATCACTTTCCTCTTGACATTTTTGTACGAACAAACAAGGAGTTATCAGGCTGAGGGGAAGTTATAATTCTTCATGCATACGTAAACATTGTAATTGCAATTTTATAAAAGCATGATGATGAAAGCAATCTCTTCATTATTGTGGTTGAAAAGTTAATTATTCCGCTGCATATTTCATCTTTATTTTATCTTCTTCCATTGTTATCATCTTAATTGTCACAACAATCAAACTCAGATCCTAACATGCTAGAACCCATTTTTGACGCGAATTGAAATGATAGTTTCTAAATCGACTTATTTTTACTCAAACTCATTTTGCTTAAAATCGGGTTTAACCTGTTACCCAAATTTGCTCTACCTGCTAACTTCGCCAGGCCTATATGTATTATTTAATTCATGAAAAAACCGATATTCTTCTATGGAAGCCCATTTTTCCTTGCCAACGAAAATGTGCATATTTAAAACCTTGTCAGCCTCTTTTCACTACTATTGTGTTTCTAAACGAAAATTTGCACATATATAAAACCATGTCAGCCTCATTAGCTAATTTTTTTTTATGTCTACATCCATTTATCTTTTTGATAAGAGACAAAAATGTTTAATTATTGTAATGTAACAAACTAATATTAATACTAATATTAATATATACATACATATATATATGGGAAGATTCAAATGAAAACCACTTTTAACTCGAAAACTAACTAAAAAAGCTTAAAAAACATGCAAAAAAAATTTTACAATTTTTTTTATTAAAAATCGTTATTTTTTATATAAAAAAACTTTTTTTCAGGAAAAAAAATTTGTAATGCACATGTGTAGTATACATACACATGTGTACAGTGTACTATTACACATGTGCACTACAATTTTTTTTTTTGAAAAAAAGTTTTTTTTTATATACAAAAAATAACGAAAATTGGTAAAAAAAATTTGTATGTTTTTTAGGCTTTTTAGTTAGTTTTCGAGTTTACGCGTTAACTAGTGGTTTTCATTTGAACTTCCCCCAAATAACATATATACATATGTATGTATTAAATAACATCATAAACTACAATATACTTTTTCAATTTTACATTTTGAACACAAGTGTTTTTTAGTTTTGGATTTTTACTTTTTACCCCTTGGATGCTTTAAGGATTCCAAAGTTAAATTAATAAGTGTTTTCTAGTCTTGGTTTTTACCTTTTACCCCCTTTATACTTTAAGAATTCCAAAATTAAACTAATAGATTACATTTATCTGAGGTTGGTTTCGGTACAAACCATATTTATCATATAAATCGTAAGAACATATCCTAGCACTTAAAAAAAGTTAAATTAACACATACTAAAACAATTACATACATAAAAGTAGCACTTTTAAATTATATTAGCACATGAAAATTAATCAAGATAATTGATTTTAGCACATATGTGAAATGATATCAGAACTTTTCTTTATCAGCACATTGAAAACAAAAGGAAGATCCAAATAAAGAATTAAAATGCTTGTTAGCATAATTATAAAGAATTCAAGATAATTGATATTGTATAGGTTATCATTTTACCATTTCTCTATAATTGGTTGGATGCTACATGTCAATTTTTAAATGTTTCTTACACTTTATATACAAAATGTGGTTTGTATTTGATCTTACTCCACATTTACCTGATTAATAATATAAATTCATAGGTTACACTTACATAATTAATAATATAGCAATGCATATTATAATAATCAATTGTAACTTTGGGGGTCCACTATCTCTTCTTCCTCACGAGCGTGATCAGCCTCACGCCCACCCGCTTAACCCGCCTAGAACGGTGTGTCACGACGGTCTCATTGACACCTCACCAGGGCGTGAGACCATAACAAACGACCTTACCATACGATCATTCTGACTCGTCATATGTAATTTTTTTTTTTGAACAACGAATCTCTCGCTACTTATAGACTTGAATCAAATACCTCACACTTCGGTGTTTTGAAAGACTTTTTCTTGCTACTAGACCTCTAACCCCAATGGTACCTAGTCATATGTAATTAACCCACTAAAACCAATGAGGTGGTGGCCTATTGCCAAAGACAAAACATTCAAACACCTTAGGCTAGACAGTGTGGGCTTCGTCCCACCCCCGTCGTGGCCTGGCGCCGCTCCACCACCCATTTCTCCCCTCCCCGTCGTCGTCGAGATCGTCTGGATCTTGCCGTTCAAGCCGCACCACTACAGGACAAACCATACTCACACACACACATATATATATATATAGGGGACCTCTAAAATTAAAACCACCTCTAGTTGTAAGAACCATGAGAACTTTTTGATCCGGGGCGAGTTGGACCAAATTTTTTTTCATAAACGTAGATGCGTGTATTATAAACACATTTGTAAAAAAAAAATTAAAAAAAAATGTCATGTGTGTAGTTTTGAGCACAACAAGTTTTTGTTTACGGGTACCGTAAATTTTAAAGAAATTTTACGGTACCCGTAAACACAAACTTGTGGTGCTCAAAACTACACACCGGATATTTTTTTTTGAATTTTTTTTACAAATGTGTTTATAATATACGCATCTACGTTTATGAAAAAAAATTTGGTCCAACTCACGCCCGTACGGTGTAGTTCTCATGGTTCTTACAACTAGAGGTGGTTTTCATTTTAGCAGTCCCCTATATATATATATATATATATATATATATAGGGTAAGGTTCATGCGAGAACTAACTTTATTGCGAGAACCAATGTGAACACAACCTAAAATAGCTAAAAAAACCTAACCCCCCCTCCCCTCCAAAAAACCTAAACCCCCCCACCCCTCTCCCCCAAAAACCTAACCCCCCCCCCCCCCCCCATCCTAAATGCTAAAAGCTAAAACCTAAAAAAAACCTAACCCCCCAAGCTAAAATGCTAAAAACTAAACCCCCAAAAACCCCTAAAAAATCTAAAAAAATAAAAAAAAAATCTACAAATGTTTTTTTTTAAATATTTTTTATGTATTTTTGGTTGTGTTCACATTGGTTATCGCAATAAAGGGTGGTTCCTAACGGATCTTTGTCCTATATATATATATATTAGGCTCATCCCCCATTTCCTTACATCCATCATCTTTGTCTCATCCTCACACCCGATCTACATGGCGCCTACGTGACGGATCATCCTCCAAGGGAGGATCATCACCATACCGCATAGGCTTAGTCCGAAAATAGGAAGTCTTGGATTCAAGTCCAACAATCTAAAAAAATAAAATAATAAATTGTCGTTCCCAAAAAAAAAAAAAAAAAAAAAAAAAAAAACCGTCTAAAAAATAACCAAACTAGAGCTGAATAGTTTTTTAAAGGCACAAACTATCTACACACTAAGTGTGTAGATAGCCAACCAAAAAAGGGGTTTTTTGTTTTATATGTACACCCTGCAGTGTCGAACTTTGGCCAAAGCGTGACGTTTTGGTCCGGTCAAACAGACAAAGACTGAAGGGTGTCTGACGGGTCTGTTGACCGGACCAAAACGCTGAGCTTTGGCCGCGTTAACCAGATAAAAGACTGACACCCGGTCAGTCTTTTGTCTGGTTGACAGGATCAAAACTGACACCCGGTCAGTCTTTTGTCTGGTTGACAGGGCCAAAACGCGGCCAAAGCTCGGCGTTTTGGTCCGGTCAACAGACCCATCAGTCTTTTGTCTGGTTGACCGGACCAAACCGCCGCTCTTTGGTCACAGCTCGACACTGCAGGGTGTGCATATAGGACAAAAAAATGTCTTTTTTTGGTGTGCAAATAGCCAATTGGGTGTGCCAATAGGTACACCCTTTTTAAAAGCAATGAATACATGGGCATCCAATTGGCATAATTCCTCGGAAATTACCGATGGAGAGTATGTGGGTCCCGCCTTCTAATAATTTGCACGTCACCAATAGCCGATGCCGGCGAAAGATTTTCAACATCAAGATTATTACGGAAATTAATAATCTTTCCATTCCATGTGTATATATAGATATTGATAAAGTATCAGGAAAACGATAAATAAAATCAATCAAGATTTCAACTTTCAAGAAACATGGAGCTAAAGCCCGGCCTCTCCGCTTTCATCACCGGCGGTGCTTCCGGCATCGGTATCTTTCTCTATTTCTTATGTCAATTGATCCTTTAGATTGAAACTTACTATTTTGGGTAATCTGAATTTTGGTTAGACTTTGATTAGTCAACTGAGTAAAGGGGTTTACTTTACTTTAGTGGTTGTGAAACAGAGTGTTTCAAGAACAAACACTGGGAAAAAAAAAGATGGTTTACTTTGGGAATACTTTTTGTTTTTTTTAATAAGTTTGATGGGAAAACTTTTTGAACACTATGATCTTGAGATTGAATATGTGCACATGAAATTCAATTGTTTATGAGAATTGTATTTGGATTAATTGTCTAAAGCTAAGTGGATTTATTTATAACTTGAAGATATGAAGTGAACATGTTTTGTTTGATTTTGGGAATTATTTATTGAAATGTTTAGTAACTCTGATTCAAAAGCTTGAAGTAAAGTTCAACCATTAATGTACTCATTCTGTAATTTTATCATTTTATTTCCTATGTGTTCCCGAGTTTAATAAACGAAAGAAAAGAAGAGAAAAGAAAGAGACTGGAAAGAAAATATTTAATTAACTATCGTGTTCCCGAGTTTGAAGGAAATGAAAAGAAAAGTTAAGGTTTTATGTATTAAAAATCATTTCCTTCCAAATCTCTCCAATTTGGAACGATTTAAAATGAAGGAAAATGAGATAAGTTTTTCTTCCATTTACTTCCTTAAAAAAACTCTGGAATACAACTTTTTTTTAACATCTTTTCCTTTGTTAAATGAAACTCGGGAACAAGATATTATTGGACTTTTGAGGTCAAAGATAGTAATATACAAAATGCAAGACCACAGTTGATATTGAATCTCCAAATTTTCAAGAAAATATCTGTCAAAATGCTGCAGATATGAACACATTTGTGTTATATTTGTAGGTTTGACAAGAAGGGTTGAAATGTATGTATTTTCTTTATGAATGGAGACAATTTTGTAGAGGGTAAATATGTAATTCAAATGGGATTCTTAATATTTTCTGCTACTTGTGTGTTTTTGGTGTGCAGGTAGAGCTCTTTGCATAGCTCTTGCGCAAAAGGGTATATTTGTCACAATTGTTGATTATTCTGAGGATAGGGGAAAAGAAGTTGCATTGCTTGTGCAACAAGAAAATCTCAAGTTTCATTCAGGATTAAAATTCCCATCTGCTATCTTTGTAAAATGCGATGTCAGTAACAAAGGTGAGTTATATACTTTGATTATGGAGATAGCGATCTCAGCCCAATTCGGGTTATGTTTTATCTTCGATGAGTCAAACGGGCAAGATAAAAAAAAGTTTAGCAGAATGGGTCAAATGGGTTGAAAATCGCGCAAAGTGTACTATTAATGGATACCTGTTAATTCATTTTATTAATTAAAATTTGTTTTTTATTGCAAAATGACCCGTTTTGACCCGATCGACTTGCTATCATATGGGTCAACACAATCCAACCCACTTCGACTTGCTATCAAAATGAGCCGTTTGACTAAGGATTTGCTTATGAATTGTTCTGTTTGGATTACGAATAACCATTAAGATGCCAAATGGGTACAATAAAATGTGACAGATAAAGTTACGGTGAATGGGTTGGAAGTCACCACAGTGTGATTTTAATGTATACAACCTCTTAAATTGTTTTATGAGACAATTTAGATTATTTTTGTAATAATATACTTTTTATTATCATTTCACTCAACTATTTTCCAAGGAAAATTGAAAACTAGTGTTGTGGGTCAACCCAACCCATTCTGACTTGCCATCAAAATAACCCGTTTTGACCGACCGTTTACTTATGAATGGGTCAGTTTGAGTTATGTTTGACCTCTAGCAGGTCAACTGAGTGAGAAAAAAGTCAGCAAAAAAGTAACAGGTCGAATGGGGGTAGAAAGTCGCCCAAAGTATACCTTTAATGCATATGACATTATGACCCCCTAAATCTTTCTATTGAAAAGATTTGATTCATATTGGAATGATAATAGTTTTTTTTATCATTTTAAGAAACCAACTATTTTAGAAAGAAAATTGGACTAAAAAATTGTTGGGTTCTAACACCACCCCACTCATCCCGACCTGCTATCGAAATGATCCGTTTTGACCCAGAACAATTACTTATGAGCAGGTCAATTTGTGTTATTTTTTATCTCTAATGGGTCAAATAGGTACACAAAACGAAACTTAACCAAAAGAAGTTAGGGGCGACTGGGTTGAAAGTCGCAAGGGTGTTCTTTTAAGGCATATGACCTCCTAGATCATTTTATTCAAAATTTTGATTATTGTAACAATATTGTAGTTTTTATAATCAAATTTTACATCCAACTGTGTAAAAAAGAAAGTTGGACGCTAAAAGTGTCACATGTCAACACAACGCGATCCATTTTTTTATCTGAACCTAGTTACTTATGAATGAGTCAATTAGGATATGTTTGATAACAGTTGAAGGTAAGATATGAAGATTAAAAAATAGCAAAAATCACCTAAATTGTACGTTTAATGCATACAACCTCCTAAATTATTTCCTCCAAA
The DNA here is from genome assembly GCA_030545235.1 of Helianthus tuberosus. NCBI lineage: Eukaryota > Viridiplantae > Streptophyta > Magnoliopsida > Asterales > Asteraceae > Helianthus > Helianthus tuberosus. The sequence continues at coordinate 36,488 of JARYGA010015005.1, forward strand.
AATGTAGATTATTATTATAACAATACAGTTTTTGTAATCATATTTAACACACCAACCATTTTATAAAAATGAATTGGATGTAAGAAGCGTTCTGGGTCAACAAACCTAGCCCGTTTGACCACCTGTTCGTCAACTTGCCCGACCCGTTTGCTGATATTTGTCTAACAAAACAGGAGAAGTGGCTGCTGCATTTGAAAAACATTTGGAAGTGTATGGAGGTTTGGATATTTGTATTAATTGTGCGGGAATTGTTACTCCTATACTATTTCAAGAGGACAAAACAGATGGGTCAAACTCATGGAGAAAAGCCATTGATGTTAATCTTGCAGCAGTTGTTGCTTGCACCCACAGGGCGGTATGCTTCAGCTTCACTTATTTTGGAAAACTTTTTTTTTTTTTTTTAATTTAAAGAGTACAGGGATGGTCCTTGTGGTTAACCAAAATTTTGGATTTGGTCCCTAGCTTTTCAAAAGTACACGGATGGTCCTTGTAGTTTGCACTTTGTAACACATTTATTTAAAATGGTCTTTTATTTGATAAATGCAGATAAAAATAATGGAGGCTGCAAAAAAACCGGGTGTGATCATAAATTTGGGTTCAGCAGCGGGACTGTATCCACACTTAGCTGATCCTATCTATTCTGCCACCAAAGGTTTGATAGCTTTCAATAAACATACGTGACCTTATATCCAAACATTATGTATATTTTTTAATATTTTTGGTTTTTTTAAAGGGGGTGTGGTTATGTTTACTAGAGCGCTTGCACTCTACAAGAAAAAAGGGATTCGTGCCAATGTACTTTGCCCAGAGGTGAAACAAAACTTACTCTTAAAAAACAATGTTTATATATTACATGTTTACAAGATAAACTAAATAGCTGCAAAAAGAAAGCTTCTTTCTGTTTGATGTGCTTGACGACTTGTATGCAGTTTATTAAAACTGAAATGGGTGAAAAAGTGGATTATCGATTTATTGAACGCATGGGAGGTTACGTTCCTATGGAAACCTTGATTCAAGGTATGCCATTCTACTTCACAACAATCGAAAAAAGGAAAAAAGTATTTTTATTGTTTTTTTATGTAAAGATAAAAAATAAAGTTTAAAAAATCAAAAACAAAAAAATAGATGAGTAAATTGCCAAAATCGTCTCTGAGTTAATGAAATTGCCAAAATCATCATTGAGTTAACGATACATTTTAATCGAGTTAGTGATTTGGATGGAAATGGCAACCAGTGGCGAAGCTTGGATTTTTCGGCCGGGGGGGTGAAAACATATATACCCAAAAATTTCTATAGAATACCCAAAAATTTCTATAGAACCGGGGGGGTGAAAACGTATATACCCACAAATTTCTATACGAAAACTACATATATAACACTACTGAGCGAAAAATCCCGGGGGGCGGACGTCCCCCCCCCCGCGCCCCTTACATGCTGCGCCCCTGATGGCAACAAAAATGAAACGTTAGGGTCAGTTACAAAAAATTCTTATTTTGGATGTAACAAGCAAAAGTGCCCAAACCTCAAGGACGATTTTGGCATATTGTTTTTTTAGACATACTTGCTCGAAGTAGTTGTTTCAGCTTGTACCTAACAGTTTACAAATGAAACAGGTGCGTTTGAGCTTATAACCGATGAGAGTAAAGCAGGATCGTGTTTATGGATCACTCCACGTAGGGGTTTAGAATATTGGCCCACTCCAGCTGAAGAAGCAAAATACTTGGTGGTTCCTTCAAGATTAAAGAAACGATTTTCGTCGGTCATTAATTCTAATGTTCAAATCCCCCCGAGCTTTCAGAAAGTGTGAGTTCATATCTGAAACTAAGGGAAGAAGTTCTAAGTCTCTTTCTATTTTGTGCAGTTTTCTCTTGTATTTAATAAGACTTGATTTATTTGATGCCTTTTTTATGCAGAATTGTTCACACGCTGAATCACAATTTCCGTAATGCTACAAGTATAGTGCGTGCACCACTGAAGTTACCGATTAAACCAGGCCATGTGCTATTGAAAATAATATACGCTGGTGTTAATGCAAGCGATGTAAGTTTATGTGTTAGGCTATCTTATTAATAAGTGATGCAATTGTGTGTGTGTGTATTGGCTTTCACGTGGTTCACACATAGGTCATTGACTTTATTTTCGCACGATTACATCTCTATACGTCTAAAACTTATTGAAAACACTCTCTATGTAGTTAATATCGCGATATATCATCTATATATCGGTGATATATTGGTTATCAGTCCCGTATCGGCACCGACATTATCGGCGTTATTGACCGATATATCGGTGTCTTTCTTCTTACTTCTACCGTTCGCCTTTCTTCTTATTGCTGCTATTATTTTTTATAAGTCTTAATTGTTACTTGTTAGTGTTTTAAGTCTTAATGAGTTCCTATTTGCTACAATAATTGTTTTGCAAGTTGCAAAAGGTTAATTTGTTAATGGTAGGAAAGTATACTGAACTGTTAGTGTTAAATTGCTATATATATAAATTCAACATGATATTAAAATTACCGATATCCCACCGCGATAACCGATATCTCAAATATCGGTCCTTGACCGATATCCGATTTTTTACTGCATTAACTACTTAGAACACTCTAGTAAAGTCTAGGAACTTAATCGTTGAAAAAAGGATCTTTTGTGGGTTAATTTTGAATGGGTCAAAACCGGGTCAGTAGATACGGGTCAGAAGTTATATTGTCGATTATGTTCCTCTTGTTGTTTTTAAAATTTGGGAATAATATGACAGGTAAATTTTAGTTCTGGTAGTTATTTTAGTGGAAGCAAACAAGAAATCAGTTCTCGACTTCCATTCGATGCTGGATTTGAGGTATGAAACACAGGTCAACAGATTTGACTTAACAACTAAAGTAGCTTTTTCATTCGTTTTGTTCATGCGCTTACATGTTCAAAAATTACAGGGTGTTGGATTAATAGCTGCAGTTGGTGATGGCGTTAAAAATCTAAAAGTTGGCACTCCCGCAGCGATCATGACTTTTGGAGCTTATGCCGAATTCGCTATGGTATTTTGTTCTGCAAATATTTGATTTTTTTATCCTTTATTGTTTTCTCGTTACTATTATTATTGATAGATATTAAATTTTGTGTATTTTATAGGTACCTTCGAAACACATTCTTCCTGTAGCTAGACCAGACCCCGAAGTTGTTGCCATGCTTACTTCTGGACTTACAGCATCAATTTCTCTCGAAAAGGTCCGTTTCTCAAATAAATTGTTTTTTAATTACTATGTTATACACAACATATTTTTAGTTTTAATTAAAATATTGGAGTGAAACTCATTTTAATATCTGCTCTCAGGCAGCACATATGGAATCTGGAAAGACCGTTCTTGTCACTGCTGCTGCAGGAGGGACTGGCCAGTTTGCAGTTCAGGTAATTTAATAATAATAAAACTTTTACTTTGATATTGTGTGAGTATTTTAAAAAATATCATTTTCGTTTTAATTTGTGAGGAGAAATTTTATATATATCTTTTTTTCTAAATTGAGTAAAATGCAATTTTTATCCCTGAGGTTTGACCAGTTTTGCGACTTTCGTCCAAAGGTTTGTTTTTCCGCATCTGGGTCCAAAAAGGTTTGAAATCTTGCCATTTTCATCCGGCTCGTTAACTCCATCCATTTTTCTCCGTTAAGTCAAAGGGTACTTCCGTCTTTTTTGTTAATTTAAGGGTTCTAAATACTTGTACATTATGCTAAATGCTTGTACATAAAGTGAAAAAGACCGAACCGCCCTTTAAGTTAATAAAAGACGAAAATACCCTTGACTAAACATAGAAAATTTGATGGAGTTAACGAGCAGGATGAAAATGGCAAGGTTTCAAACCTTTTTGGATCTAGATGCGAAAAAACAAACCTTTGGTTGAAAGTCGCAAAACTGGCCAAACCTCAAGGACAAAAATTGCATTTGACTCTCTTAAATTTCATAATATCAAGTTTACACATTTCATAAATGTAAAGTAACGTCAGTTACTTGTAACAGTGTGTTTCACTGAATTAACGAAGAGGACATTGTTTTCTAGTTCGTTTATTCAGTGAAACAAACCATAATAAAAGTTGTTGGTTTTATTTATTTACTAGAGAATGGGTAAATATGACATTAAGAAATTTAGAAGGATTTATATGAACTTAACTCTTAGTTTAATTTTGATGATTTATTCACGGTTTGATGTTAACTGTAGCTTGCAAAATTAGCTGGAAACAAAGTGATTGCAACATGTGGAGGTAAAGATAAGGCTATACTTTTAAAAGATCTGGGAGTTGATCGAGTCATCGACTATAAGGAAGAATCTATCAAAAATGTATATACGTTTCCTTTAAAAAGTTATTTTGGAACTTTTTATTATATCCACACACGTGATTAATAACTTTTTTAATTTAAAAAAACGAGCAGGTTCTTAAGAAGGAATTCCCAAAAGGCGTTGATATCGTTTATGAATCTGTCGGTGGTGATATGTTTGATATTTGTATGAATGCGTTAGCGGTTTATGGACGGTTAGTGATCATTGGAATGATTTCTCAGGTAATTGTGCTTTGTTTGAATCTGTTTATGTTTCTTTGACTTTTCCGGTCAAACATGTTACAAAATTCAAAACTGATACGGATTTAATTAAAAACTTAAGCATTGTATATTTTTGTTTTGACTTCTCTGGTCAAACCTATTTATTTCAAATTTAGAATCAGTTAATTGACCTTGAAAGTCAAACATGTCGATTTTTTTCAGTACCAAGGAGAGCATGGATGGCAACCTCGAAATTACAAGGGATTATGTGAGAAACTCTTAGCAAAAAGTCAAACTGTGGTATGTAAAGTTTTATATTTTTATATTTTAATCGTCACATAAAAATCGTAACATCTGACTTAACACATCGTGAAATAGATGTTTGACTATTTGTACGAGGCGAAACTATGCGGGTTGATTGGCCTGAAACAGTTTTTTTCTAAATTTCTGTTTCCTATAAACAATTATTGTATCAAGTATATTTAGCTAATATTGTTTCAGTACAATTTTAATTTTTTATTTATAACAAGTTAGGAGGTTTAATGCGTCAAACATACACTTTGCGCGACTTTCGCCAGTTTCATTTTTAGCTTTTTTTAACCGTGTCTATTTTTTAACTTTTCGAGAGATAACACATGTATCGGCTTTGTTTATAAACCACTTGCAGGCTGGATTTTTCCTTGTGCAATATGCTCACTTATGGCAACAACATCTTGATAATCTGGTTCATCTTTTCTCTGTGGGAAAACTAAAGGTAACAATATGACATAATCTATAAATTTGTCAACGGTGTCTTACCCCAATATATTTAATCGCATAATTAGGTATTTACCATGTTTTTTTTCCTTTCGATATATCAGGTTTCAATAGACCCGAAAAGTTTTGTGGGCGTTCAATCCGTTGTTGATGCAGTTGAATATCTCCATTCTGGTAAAAGTGTTGGAAAGGTATGCACAAACTAGGGATGCTTTTGGTCACGCTAAGTAGAAATTTAGAAGCTTTACGCGTATATCGTTAACGTGGTGGTTTTTGGTTACAGGTGGTCGTTTGCATTGACCCGAGTTTTAGTCAACAAACAGCTAAGCTTTAAGGTTGTTAGTAAAAAACAAGGTTAAAACAACACATACACACCGGCTGACCGCCTATATCCATGAATCAAGCTGAGTAAAGCATAATAATATCATAATTTTGATGATAATAATATGTATTTGGGATTAGTTTGTCTTTATGTTGTTATGTATACTCTTTATGAGTTTGGATAATGTGTTAAATTGTTTCTGGCAATCTATTAGTTCCCGTTTATATTTATGATTTTACGATGTTTTTATGCATTTAAATCCTTAAATTAGCTGTAAACAGAATAATTTAATAACCGAATCATAGTGCAAATAATTTAACCGGCTGAAAAAACTCAGGTTCGATTATAACTTTTTTGACAACTGGTTTTTTTTTTTTTTTTTTTTTTTAATTCGGCGATGGTTATATAAATAATCAAATTAACGGAACCTATATTACATGTTATATGTCCGAAAAGTTGTCACTATTTCTATGAAAAAAACATGTCAAGTTATTAAAAAGATTGGTTAATATTTTATTTGGCACAAAATATGATTAGTAAGAGTATTAGGGTTTTAATATTAGTATTAGTATTAGGGTATTAGTATTAGTATAGTATTAGGGTATTAGTATTCGTATTAGGGTATTAGTATTAGTATTCGTATTAGGGTATTAGTATTAGTATTCGGGTATTAGTATTAGTATTATTATTAGTATTCGTATTAGGGTATTAGTATTAGTACTAGTATTAGGGTATTAGTATTAGTACTAGTATTAGGGTATTAGTATTAGTTTTAGTATTAGTATTAGTATTATTAGGGTAATAGGATTTGTATTCGTATTAGAGTATTAGTATTAGTATTAGTATTAGTATTAGTATTAGTATTAGGGTATTAGTATTAGGTATTATATTCGTATTAGGGTATTAGTATTAGTATTAGGATATTAGTATTCGTATTAGGGTATTAGTATTACTATTACTATTATGGTATTAGTATTAGTATTAGTATTCGTATTCGTATTAGGGTCTTAGTATTAGTATTAGTATTAATATTAGTATTAGGGTATTAGTATTAGTATTAGTATTAGTATTAGTGTTAGTATTAGGGTATTAGTATTACTATTAGGGTATTAGTATTCGTATTAGGGTATTAGTATTAGTATTAGTATTAGTATTAGTATTAGTATTAGGGTGTTAGTATTAGTATTAGTATTAGTATTCGTATTAGAATTAGTATTAGTATTAGTATTAGGGTATTATATTCGTATTAGGGTATTAGTATTAATATTAGTATTCGTATAGAATTAATATTAGTATTAGTATTAGGGTATTAGTATTAGTATTAGGGTATTAGTATTAGTATTAGTATTAGTATTAGTATTAGTATTAGTATTAGTATTAGTATTCGTATTAGGGTATTAGTATTAAGTAGTATTAGTATTAGGGTATTAGTATTAGTATTAGTATTAATATTAGTATTAGTATTAATACTAGTATTAGTACTAGTATTAGTACTAGTATTAGTACTAGTATTAGTACTAGTATTAGTACTAGTATTAGTAGTACTAGGTAGGGCTGTTCAAAAAGCTCGCGGCTCGGAGCTCGCTCGAAGCTCGCTCGGATTTAGCTCGGAAAAAGCTCGCTCGATTTGGCTCGGTTTAAAAGTGAGCCGAGCCGGCTCGGCTCGGTTAGAAAGTGAGCCTAGCTCGGCTCGGCTCGTAACGGGCCGAGTTGGCTCGGTTCGGCTCGCTTTGTAGCTCGGCTCGGTTTAACTCGAATTATTTTACTTATAATAAGTTTTAATTTTATATACATTATAATATATTACAAAAAAATTGATTATTATTTACATGTATATAGGTTTGTAATTTGATATTTATGGTATATTTGAAGATTGATTACCATACTAATGAACTAATATTGTATTTCATTGAAATTAAAACTTATTTTGCGTTGTTAAACTTGATTTTGGTTTGAATTGTATTAGGTTGAACTTATTTTGAATATATTCTTTTAAATTATTGAATAATATTTTAGGCTATTAAATTTTAAGAGGTATATATTAGTTTTTTTTTATAAAATCGAGCCAAACCAAGCCGAGCCGAGCTAGCTCGGTTTAAAACCAAGCCGAGCCCGAGCTTAGATTTTCAGCTCGGTTTCAAATCCGAGCCGAGCCGAGCCAGCTCGGTTTATAATCGAGCCGAGCCCGAGCTTGGCCTGGCTCGGCTCGGCTCGGCTCATGAACAGCCCTAGTACTAGGGTATTTAGTATTAGTATTAGGTTATATTAGTATTAGTATTAGTATTAGGATATAGGGTATTAGTATTAGTATTAGGGTATTAGTATTAGTATTAGGGAATTAGGGTATTAGTATTAGTAATTTAGTATTACTATTACTACTATTACTATTAAGATACAATTATCAACTTTTGTTAACAGTAATTTATATTTTTTTATACAAAGAATACAACCTCAACCTTGCTTCTGTGATGAGAGTAGTAATTGAGTAATGAAATAAATATAAAATATCTTTTCTATTTTATCTCTTTGGTTAAAGAGCACGCCACTTGTTATATACAAAGACCAAATTGTGAATAGTGTTTTTTTTCGTCCTTTAGGCTTTTTGTAACACCCCGAAATTTTAAATATATTATTTAAAATAAATAGCAATAATAGTCAAGATAAAATAACTAGGAATGAATAACCTAGTTAGTTAGTGTCTCGACATAATAGAATAAATATGGTTAAAATATTTGTTTTTAAATATCTTGTGTGTAGTAGAGGGACCAAACTTGTCAAACATGAAACTAGGATGTTTAATAACAAAATAACACACCAAACACACACTGAATGGTGTGTTTGGTTCGATAAGAGAAAAAGGGCGACCAGGGAATCCCCCTTCAAACCCTAACTCTTACAAAAAAAACTCACAATTGAAGGCTCCAATCAAGTCCAAATCGAAAACTGAATACATATTAGTGATCACCTCGACAAAGGGATCGTAAGGTATGTGAAATTTTGATATTTGGTTCCACTTCAAATTTTAGATGAACTCATGAGTTTTGAAATTTAGCCTGCATGATTGTTGTATTGATGAAATTAGAAGTGAATTGATGTCTAGAGATAAACCCTAGATGAATTCTTGTTGAAATCTTGTATGATACTTGTGGTGATTTTAGTCACCATTGTAGGTGATTATTTGGTTTGTAGAAAACTAGATAAACACTAGAATTATGATTCTTATTCTAGTGAAATTTGAATGCATGAAGTAATTTTCTGAAAAATTGATGTTAAAACTTTGTGTAAATTGCTAAATTGAAGTTGATTTAGATGAAACTAACAAGTCATGAATTTACTATTGATTATGTAAAAATCCGACCCGCTAGGTGTTTGTTAAAACGCCTAAGTGAGGATCAAAATGTTAATAATCGGACAAAAACGCAGATTCGGATATCATAATGAATTATGATAAATGATTGTAAAAGGGGTTCTAAAATGGTTGTGAATGGAACTCTTTAGGTAAAGAATCTGGATCGTTAAGCGGACAAGCCGGAGGTGATACACGGTTGAAGGGTGTGCTTTAAAGGTACGTGACTTGTCGTCTCGTTACACTTATGTAGATGAACCTAGTCGTAGATATG
>JARYGA010015006.1:0-36265 GCA_030545235.1 Helianthus tuberosus
GTGCTAAAATAAACTTTTGGCTCATTCAGGGACTAAAAGTGTCAAAAAGTGCACAAGTTTGCATTTTCGCGCATAACTTACGTTCTGAATACATCCGGACATCCAAAAATTTATGTAAGCACTAAAATATTTTATTTTAGTGTTTGGCATAAGAAAAATCCATTCGTTTCGTCATTTGGATCGTTTTACGCGCTTATGCGCATTCCGTCGTAATTAACCGAACATCGCGACCGTACGGCTAAACGAACCGACATCCGAGATATTTTTGAGCACATTTTAAGTTCCCTATACTTTAAATTCATTTTAGAGATTTGAAATGGGGTTAACAGGCCTTAAACGTGTCAAAAATGCATTGAAAACCAAGTTTTGAGGCTGCAGGGACCAAAACTGTAAATCTGCCAAAGTTGTTACCTTACGGACCTCAACATTATCAGATTTGAGGTCCGTAAAGCAGTCTGCAGACCAGATTCAGTGTTTCTAACAGCAGATTCCAGCTGTTTGATCCTCAACCACATACCCACACATGCTTAGTCAGATGATAAGGATCACTTTTAGCTACCATAAGGGTCCGACACTTGTACGGGTGGGATTAAGGCACGTTTTCCATGAAACGATCTTAACGGTGGACCGAAAACTATATATACCCCATGCCCCCCATTGCTTAAATCACAAGAATTTTGATTTGAGAAACTCTAAGTTGAAACCTTTGTTTCATACCTGAGATTTTTGAATCGAGATTAGCATTCGGGGACCCTTCTTTTAGATTGCCGACTGATTCCGTGCTCCCTCTAGCTTTGTTTGGTTGTTGTTCAAGACCTCTAAGCATTCTCAGGCGAGTACATTATTCCCCTCTTTTACTGTTTTCAACTGTTTTGGGGTGACTCATATGTGCTAAATATCTTAACAATGATTTCAAGAACGATAACAATGGTTTCAAAAACAATTACAATGTGGTTTCAAGAACGATTACAATGGTTTCAAAAACAATTACAATGGTTTCAAGAACGATTTCAATAAAGTGAACAAACTTGTTGGTTGTAGTTACATAACCAATGACATTCATTAGCAATGATCAAGCCGACCAATATTAGGTTATGGTACCATAGGATCTGACAAATCCCGTTATTTTCTATACCCATGGTTATGTGTGGGTATTTTGGGTAACGACTGAATCTGTAATTATTAATTTACCCTTTGGTAAGGGTTTGTTAAGAACGAGAACGAGAGCGAGTTGGAACGAGGAACGAGTCAAGAAGGTTTGAATGTTATTAGAGAATCGACCATAAAGTAGTTTCACAATTAAAACAAGAACGATTTGAACAATTAGAACAAGAACGACGTGAACGATTTTACAAAATGTTTTAACGATTGGGTAAACATTGGGACATGATTTACATTTGATCATGCATTTACACGAAACATAGTATTGGTTTAAACCAAGTTTTACTTCAATACTTTGTTTTGTGCGTTTCACCTATGGTTTAGTTGATGCATTTCACTAGCCATACATATCATTTTGGTTATACATATTACATGATTTACATTGGACATGAACATTACTTTGGTGGTTTGGTTTGATTAAGTGATTAAGTAACGATGCGTATGTAATATGATATAAACATGGTGGATACGCCGCTGGTACTTCCTATATATAAGTGTTTGTATGGTATTACATATTGTAGCGTTATTTGAATCATTTCAGTTTGAGACATAGAACATTTTATACATGTAACATACTTTCCACAAGACATTGATTTACAAACAACTTATCTTATACAAACTCATTTTACATGGTTATTCATTTAATCATGCATTATTCTCTTATTGATACATATCATCTAAACTTATTATTTTTCAAATGATTTACAAAGACAAAGTAAATTACAAGGTTCATGACTAAACATTTTCTCAAACAGAAGTCATGAATCTTATTTTCAACAAAACCAATGTATTCGCCAGCATTTCTTTGCTGACCTCGTTTTCACATATGTTTCAGGTATTGTTGGATGATATCGTTTGATAGGATGCATGCTCACATAGGACTGGACAAGGCCTTAGTGACTCAATAACAATGATAGACTATGTTTAAATTGTGTATTTAGATTTCCAGATGATGTAATTATTCAATGTTTAATAAAACGAAACACTTTTTGGTATCCATGGTTATGAAACATTAATTCTGTTACAACACGCCCTGATGTTTCCGCCGCGCTTTGTTGTTTTACGCGGTTGGGGTGTGACAGAAAAGATGGTATCAGAGCCAATGGTTATAGGGAATTAGGTTATTAGTAATGCTTTGACCTAGTCTATAACCTTTCTAGGACCCTAACGCGAGTTTACTTGCGTTTAGTCATAAAACAATACCGTCACCTATCCTTAGGCGACGACCACAACAAGAGCATAATTTTCGAAACCGCTTTGAAAACTAATCATCTGTTCTAGGATGATTAATTACAAGGTTTTGAACCCCTTTGAGTTTTCAAAATCTCGTCAAGGTTTTGGGTTTTAAATAATGTGAACACGTGCAAACTGGAAGGGTGAATGCCTGTATTCTTGGTTTTCTGTCTAGGCAAGCACTTCGTATATATCTCATCAGACGCGAGACCAGTTGTGCTTACCTGGGAATTCCTGGGATGAGTGTTCACTTATAGGCGAGCATGTCTTTGCGATACATTATTTTTGATCCATTTACTTTGGTTAGTCACTGTGTGTCGGTTGTTGCTTTGTAGTAACAAACAAACGACCACTATCCTTGCTTTCATCAGATTTGTTTCATCTCATTCTTTTCGTCTAATTCTCTCACTCGTTTCCTTTCATGTTTCCTCTTTTAGAATGCCTCCTCGACGTGAAAACCAGATAGCAACTACCGAGCTGGCAGAAATCATTGCACAGCAGATGGCTGCTCAGTTTCCAAACCTCTTTGCTCAATGGAACCAAGCCAACAACAACAACAATGTTCCATGCAAATACAAGGATTTTAACCAGGCTAAACCACTCAAGTTTAGTGGTTCTGAAGGGGCGACTGGGCTTCTTCAATGGTTCGAGAGCATTGAGAATACTTTCTGCCACGTGCAGTGTCTTGACAATCGCAAGGTCGAGTTTTCTTCGAGTGTGTTTCAGAAGAGGGCTCTCACATGGTGGAACGGGGATATGAGGGATCGTGGTGCAGAAGTTACTCTAGCACAGACATGGGCTGAACTTAGGGCCCTTATGATGAGGGAATTCTGTCCTCGTCATGAGTAGCGAGCTTTGGAGAAGGAATTTGATGAGTTGAAGCAAGATAGTGGTGAGCACAGGGCGTATACTGATAGGTTTGAGGAGTTGAGTCTGCTTTGCCCGACAATGGTTACCCCACTCGACAAGTCTATCGAAAGGTACATCGACGGCCTACCTGACTCGGTACAAGACATCCTTACTGGTAGTAACCCTGCCACACTCCGTCAGCGATCGAGTTAGCTGCGACATTGACTGAGTCGCAGATTCGGAAGAATAAGTTACACAGAAAGGGTGACAAGGGTAAGAAGCAGGGGTCTGACAAGGAGGATAGCAAGAAAGGTCAAAACAAGAAGGGTAAGGAAGGTGAGACGTCAAAGAAATCAAGAAAGCGAAAGGGTGTTCAGAACTTTGTTGTTACAGCACAGACTGCTCAGAACCCGCGGAACCCACCAACTCAGCCACCTGCAAAGAAAGCATATGCCGGTTCCGCACCTCATTGTGCACGCTGCAACGGTCATCACGCGTTACAACAAGTTTGCTGGTAATGCACGACGTGTGGTAAACTTGGGCATTTGGCCAATGTTTGTCGTTTGGGACAAAATCAGGCTGCTCAGGTTCAAGCTCCGGTTCAAGGAAATGCTGCGAGATTCCCACTGGGTTCATGTTTCAACTGCGGAGAGATTGGTCACTTCCGCCACAACTGCCCAAGACTGGTGAATGCAAATGCTAACGCAAACCCGAATGCGAACGTCAATGTGAATCCAGCACGTGGTCGAGTGTTTAACATCAATGAGGCACTCAATGATGAAGGAGTGAACAATTAGCATTTTGTATTTCCTATGGTTGTTATCTTGTAACATTAAAGACAATGCGGTTGTTATATAAATAAAAATTTATGGTTTATTTTGTAACTAATGCAATTGTATGAATGTTTGATCCAACCTTATGGTATCAACACAAAGACAAAAACTACTCGTGTGGTTCTGTCATTTTTATGATCACTTATGATCTCCCTAAGAACCTCAAACACTTGTTTCTTTTAAATCTAAAGTATCTTATCGTCTTGCACCGTTCGAGATGCAAGAATTATCAAAACAGCTTCAAGAGTTGTCTGATAAAGGATTCATCCGTCCGAACTTTTCACCTTGGAAAAACTCTTGCCCTCTTTGTGAAAAAGAAAGATGGATCTTCTCGAATTCATATCGATTAACGTAAGCCTATTAAGCTTACCATCAAGAATCGATATCCCCTACCTTAAATCAACGATTTCTCCGATCAACTGCTTAGCGTTTCATGCTTTTCCAAGATCGATTTGCGTTTTGGGTATCATCAACTTTGTATTCTCGAAGAAGATATTCCCAAAACGGTTTTCTGCACAAAGTATGGCCATTACGAGTTTATAGTCATGCCTTTTGGGTTGACAAATGCTCCAGCCATCTACATGGACTTAATAAATAGAGTCTGCAAGCCTTATTTCGATCAGTTCGTCATTGTTATTAATGACATATTGATCTATTCATATCCCGAGCCGATCACGATCAACACTTTCGTTGACATTGGAACCCCTAAAAGAAAGAACAAACTTTTCGCTAAATCCTCCAAGAGGAAATTTTGGCTTAAAGAAGTTCAGTTTTTGGGTCATGTAGTCAACAAGCAGGGTATTCATGTGGATCCATCCAAATTGCTGCAATTAAGGATTTGATTCCTTGTATGCTTTAAATACCCGTGTCCAAAGATAACAAATTTAAAGGTCAAATTAAACAATTATGCGAGTATGCGATTATGCGATTATGTGATATGTGTTTATATGTTCTCCTCTATGTTTTTGTGTGATACGATTTTCAAATCCTCATAGAATCTTTCATATCTTCATATGAGGGATTCATAGTAGGATATTCAAAAGGTACTACCTTAAATCCTTATAGGCTTCTACATGGTAGTTAAGACCCTTGGATTATATAGTATCGCTTCATGATTCATAAGAGACCCTTTTAGTGGTCTAGTCTAAAAGATTGATTCACAATTTGGTTAAAGAACGACATCTAGTGATGTAGCTGAACAGACTCCTTGATAGTCTATTTAGATCATTTATTGATTTAATTAAAAGGACTCTACGGCGGTCTGGTCACACTTATCATAGGAATGTTCATTAGGTTTTACCCTACACATTATAAAATTGACTGTGTGAACTGTGCAAGGAATTGTCTGATTATGGACGCGTACATAATTATGAACTTTAGTGCACAGAAACCCAGTAGGATTTATTATGTGTAAGAACCGATAGTGACAACAATAACAAAATGAGAACGATGTAATGGAGGTACGGTGGACGCACCAATGGCGCTTCATATACTTGTATATAAGTGTCCCTCTTACATTGGAAGCATGATGTTATTAAAGTTACTAAAAGTTCAGAACCCTAACCAATGTTGTTCGATCTTTTCAACTTCATGTTTTCAAGCTCTCACAAGTTTCCTCTAAATAAATTTCGGGACGAAATTTCCTAAAGTAGGGGAGACTGTAACACCTCTGCCTCCACGGCCATCAAAAAAATACCGAACCAATGAAATATTGTATTTCATACTTGGGATTTGTAAAAATATGTGTATCATTTGCACATATCAATTCTTATTCGATTCCATACTCTAAATCGCTTTCTTGAAGGTTATACGCGCACTGATGCATAAATATAACCAGTTTAATGCAACGAACACTCCGGAATAGTGACATTGGCTTAACATACCTTAAATAACCTTTACATAACTTAGAAATAAGTTTTGAAGGCTTTGGTATGGCAAAAACAAGTTAATTCGCTTACAGGGACTAAACTTGACAAACTGCGAAAGTATGCCAATTTGAAATGTAACAGACATTCCGGAACATGACCATAAGTTAAACACACCTTAAATATCCTTTATATAGCTTAGAAATAGGCTTTGAGGGGTTCGGTGTGCTAAAATAAACTTTTGGCTCATTCAGGGACTAAAAGTGTCAAAAAGTGCACAAGTTTGCATTTTCGCGCATAACTTACGTTCTGAATACATCCGGACATCCAAAAATTTATGTAAGCACTAAAATATTTTATTTTAGTGTTTGGCATAAGAAAAATCCACTCGTTTCGTTATTTGGATCGTTTTACGCGCTTATGCTCATTCCGTCGTAATTAACCGAACATCGCGACCGTACGGCTAAACGAACCGACATCCGAGATATTTTTGAGCACATTTTAAGTTCCCTATACTTTAACTTCATTTTAGAGCTTTGAAATGGGGTTAACAGGCCTTAAACGTGTCAAAAATGCATTGAAAACCAAGTTTTGAGGCTGCAGGGACCAAAACTGTAAATCTGCCAAAGTTGTTACCTTACGGACCTCAACATTGTCAGCTTTGAGGTCCGTAAAGCAGTCTGCAGACCAGATTCAGTGTTTCTAACAGCAGATTCCAGCTGTTTGATCCTCAACCACATACCCACACATGCTTAGTCAGATGATAAGGATCACTTTTAGCTACCATAAGGGTCCGACACTTGTACGGGTGGGATTAAGGCACGTTTTCCATGAAACGATCTTAACGGTGGACCGAAAACTATATATACCCCATGCCCCCCATTGCTTAAATCACAAGAATTTTGATTTGAGAAACTCTAAGTTGAAACCTTTGTTTCATACCTGAGATTTTTGAATCGAGATTAGCATTCGGGGACCCTTCTTTTAGATTGCCGACTGATTCCGTGCTCCCTCTAGCTTTGTTTGGTTGTTGTTCAAGACCTCTAAGCATTCTCAGGCGAGTACATTATTCCCCTCTTTTACTGTTTTCAACTGTTTTGGGGTGACTCATATGTGCTAAATATCTTAACAATGACTCATATGAAGAAAGACATTTCCTTATATGTATCCAAATGCCTTACTTGTCTTAAGGTTAAGGCTGAACATCAACGTCCTTCGGGTTTATTGGTGCAACCAGAGATTCCAGTTTGGAAATGGGAAAACATTACTATGGATCTCATTACTAAACTCCCGCGCACAAAGAAAGGTCATGATGCCATCTGGGTAGTCGTTGATCGTCTTACTAAGTCAGCACATTTCTTGCCAATCCGTGAGGATTTTCCTGCTGACAGACTCGCTAAAATCTATGTGGATGAAATTGTAGCTCGACATGGTGTTCCTTTGAACATCATTTCTGACAGAGATGCTCGTTTCACTTCTCATTTTTGGAGAACCATGCAATCTGCGATGGGGACCCAACTTAATCTGAGCACAGCTTATCATCCGCAAACGGATGGTCAATCTGAGAGAACAATCCAAACTCTGGAGGATATGCTTAGAGCTTGTGTGATCAATTTTGGTGGTAGTTGGGATTCACATCTTCAATTGATTGAATTCTCCTACAACAACAGTTATCACACTAGCATCAAAATGGCTCCTTTCGAGGCTCTCTATGGTCGAAAATGTCGTTCACCAGTCTGCTGGAATGAGATCGGTGAGGCTCAACTTACTGGACCTGCTCTCATTTTAGAGACAACTGATAAGGTCAAGAAAGTTCGTGATAACCTTCAGACAGCTAGAAGCCGTCAAAAGAGTTACGCGGATCCAAAATACAAACCCTTAGAATTTCAAGTCGGTGATCGAGTATTACTTAAGGTCTCACCTTGGAAAGGTGTGATCAGATTTGGAAAGAAAGGAAAACTTGCACCTAGATACGTTGGACCATTCAAGATCGTCGAAAGAATCGGTAAGGTAGCCTACAGACTTGAGTTACCTCCTGAACTTGGAAATGTTCATCCAACTTTTCACGTATCCAATCTCAAGAGGTGTTTAGCTGATGAGAACCTCCACATACCGCTTGACGAAATTAGGGTTGGCAAAACACTGAAATTTGTTGAGAAGCCAGTGGAAATCATGGAACGTGAAGTCAAGTGGCTTAAATGCAAGCGCATTCCTTTGGTCAAAGTTCGCTGGGAAGCTAAACATGGACCCGAGTTTACTTGGGAACGCGAAGATCAAATGAAAGCGAAATATCGACATCTTTTTCCACGAGTTTCCTCTAAATAAATTTCGGGACGAAATTTCCACAAGTAGAGGAGACTGTAACATCTGTGCTTGTAATCATTGTAAACAGTACAATTATCAATAAAACAATGTTATTGGATCCCAATGTTTATTTTGTTATGTTTTACATTTTTCATGTTTTGACTTTTATTAAATTCCAAACTCTATATCACTTTCTGGAGAGTTATACGCAAATTGGTGCGTAAACGTAACCAGTTTAATGCAACAAATACTCCGGAACATCAACATATACTTAACATACCTTAAATAACCTTTACATAACTTAGAAATAGGCTTTGAGGGGTTTGGTGTGCTAAAATAAACTTTTGGCTCATTCAGGGACTAAAAGTGTCAAAAAGTGCACAAGTTTGCACTTTTGTGCATAACTTACGTTCCGAATACATCCGGACATCCAAAAATTTATGTAAGTACTAAAATATTTTATTTTAGTGTTTGGCATAAGAAAAATCCATTCGTTGCGTCATTGGGATCGTTTTTCGCGCTTGTGCGCATTCCGTCGTAATTAAGCGAACATCGCGATCGTACGACCAAACGAACCAATATCCGACATATTTTTGAGCATGTTTCATGTCCACAATGTTTAGGCATCATTTTAGGACCTTAAAGTTGGCTTTACGGGCCTTAGAAGTGTCGGAAATGGCCTTAAACACATGCAGGGACTGAAACAGTCATTTCTGAAACATATTGGCTGATCAGGCAGGCCAGGCGGCCCGCATTATACTTGTCTGATCCTGAAGCGGGCCGCGTCCGACTATCAGACCAGCTTCAGTGTTTTTAACAGCAGGTTGCAGCTGTTTGATTCTCACCCACACATTCTCAATTGCCTAGTCAGCTGATAAGGATCATTTTTAGCTACCATAAGGTTTCGACACTTGTACGGATGCGATTAAAGCACGGATTCCATGAAACGATCTTAACGGTGGACCGAAAACTATAAATACCCCACCCCCCATTGCTTCAAAATCACTAGAATCTGATCTTAAAGACTCTAAGTTGGAACCATTGTTTCATACCTGAGTTATTTCGATCTAGATTAGCATTCGGGGACCCTTCGTAAGTATTCTTTCGTTCTTTTCTTTCTTTTATTGCTTTTTGAGTCAGAAAGTCAAACTTTGTTTAACTTTCAGCGTTGACCAGCTTATGGTCAATGCGAAGTTCGTTTGAACTTCGCAACGTGATTGTAATCACGATGGTTATAGTCCCTTGGGACTATGCCTACTGATTACCACGTTGTCTAGGGTCGTAGGGTAAGCGATCTAATAAATCGCTTATACCTTCGAACCCGACCCAGTTTGGTCAATCATTAGGATCTGACCAAATACATTAGGTGACCATAGTGTAGGGAATAACCTTCCGAGGTTATACCTTATGGTCACATCGTTTGAGTAGTTGTATGATAGGTAGTTTATATGCCTTAGGTAAATTACCAGAATACCCTTTTCATGTATAATTAGTAATTAAGCATATGTAACCTAAACTTTTGTCACGTAACTGATTATGTAACATGTTTAGGCATATAATACTTGTCATAGGACTAGTTAGGCGGTCCGAACGCGTTCCACGCGAACGACGCGTTAAAGTAGCATAAGCTACCTAAACGGGTCGTAATGGGTCGTAAACAATTATGTTAGGTTTCATTTAGTATGTAGGCTTTGTTAAACCAAAAGACACGAGTCTCTACACTCGTTTGGTTTACGAACCCTCATGCTACCCGATCTTCCGATATAGGTCCGGTTTATTAACATAGTTACCTATATTAGGTGCCGTTTGATTCCGAGATCTCTAGCATTGCTTGGTGGTTATCTTAGGACTACTGAACAATCTCAAGTGAGTACATAGACCCCTCTTTTACTGTTTTCCAAACATTTTGGGGTGGAACACATGTGCCTACTTGTTACTTTCATGCTTTCCTGTTTTCACATCCTATACCTGCTATGTTCGTTAGTACATTATAGTACATGATTTCATTACATTTCATGCTAGGTGTGCCCATTGTGTGCATTACTTAGTACATCGTTTTACATTACATTTCACGCTATGTATGTTCATTTGATTACATACTTTAGTGCATCGTTTTTGTGACAACCCGCACTAAACCAGGTATCCGTACAACTTAATTACTGATTAATTACTGCTTAATTACTGTGCTTGATTTAAACTAGCTGATAAACTGCTACCTGCATACTGATACATGCACTTACTTGCATCATACTTTATATGCTGTCACTACACTATTTACTTACGGCACCTTAGTGACAAACATGATGCACAAAAAGCACAGTAGCACTAAACGGATACACAGTGAACATGCTGATATAACCAGCATCAGGCAGACACTGCCTCTAAGGCCTGTTAAGAGCCTCATATATTTTGGCTACACCGGTAGTGAGTGTAGGGATATAAGAGTTGTGGTACCGCGTCTCTAGGAATAAGATACACTGATTCGGATGTGCCAAAAACGTACTTTAAGTACCAAACACAGCACTTTAATAAATAAACCAGCTTCTAGCTGACTAGTAAAGTGCCAGAAAATGAGAAAATAACACTAGACACTTTCTAAAGTGTCGGGAAAACAAATTGTGTCACTAAAAATGTAACAACGACACTTTAAAGCGTTACAAAAGGCTTTAACGGATTACTATCCAACCGAACACCCGGACTTTACCCGAAACATGAAAATATTACTATTTTCACTAATTATATTTTTCTGAGCCAGTTAGGGTCCCTGATTACCCAAACACCCGCCATAACGTGTAACATATTAGTAACGGGGTTAATTACTTAACTTAACTTGGTTTAACATAACCATTCCCTAATTACTACTTAAAATCGAACAAGAGGCCCCCCCCCCTAACCGAATCGGTTACCTAGGGGGCACCCCCTTGTACTTGTGATTTGGTTAATCTCATATGTTAAGCATCTTGGGGACACTTTATCCATTGGGTAATAACACAAGAATTTATCTATAAATACCAACACTAATCACTAGAGCATTATCACTAAACTCACCACAACAAATTACTCTCTCTTCTCTTCTCTACCTCTCGGCCGAACCCCCTCCACTACACCACCATATTTTCGGCTCTTGATCTCATCATTCCAAGATCATACACACTTCACAAGTCGCGTATTAGGAGCTTTGGTGCAAGCGGAACACGAAGGACCTCTACCGTTAGCTTTTATCCACCTCTTTTTCGCCAAAGATCTTCCCTAGCCTTGAGCTAGAGGTATATCACTTAAATCTCATATTTAAGCATATCTAAGGTGGTTAAAAGAAGTTATGTCGGTTAAATCTCGTTAAAATGAAAGATGATGATCAAAAGTCTAGTAAAATTACTAAAATGGTGGTTAATAACACATGTCTTGTGTAAAAGTTGTAGTATTTGAAATTTGTGTTTATCTAGACCCGATCTATGATGTGGTAGCTCGGATCTCCGTTTAACCCGACTTTGTAAGATCATGGATCTTCACATAAGCTTGTTTTTGGTTACCACAAGGGTTAAAAGGCGAAACTCTACCACACAAGATACATGAACTTGTGTAGAAATATTTTACTTGTGTAAAAGTGATTTAACCGGTACAATGGTGTTTAAAACTAGCGGATCTACGCATCCGCAAGCGGTATCTTCAAAGAACCACACATTTGAGAAACCATGTATTTTAAAGAAAGGATCTTTACACTAATAAATATGGTTTTATAAACCACAAGTGTGTAGACACTTGTGAAATGAAAAGATCCGACAAATATCTATTTTTGGGAAAAGTGACTAGAAGTTGTGAAGACGGATTTCTTTAAACACGAGGTTTTTATGAGATTAAAGTTACTTTATATAAAGATCTACATATATAAAGGGTGTTTACACTATAGATTCGGAAAAACTGCAAGTTCATGCGATTATGCGATTTACATACTTGTCGACTAGTTTGATGTGTCGGATATTGTTTGATTGAATAAAGAAGATTGTTGAATTGATTTGTTAAAAGAAAATGATACGCTTGAAAGCGTGGCCACCTCCAGTTACAGAGGAAACTCTGGCGAAATTTTCTAAAAACCTAACACTTAGAATTATTTACACAACAAGTGTTAGAACTATTTTTGGACATATTTTCGAAACATAAATTTCGCCAGCACTATATTTTACTAAATATTCGGAGGTGGGATTTTCACAAGAATTAACGTGATAAATATATTTTGTCACAACACTGTTTATGATTATTTTGTGAAAATACATAAATATTATTTTAGAGTAAAAATAATATTTACAAGCGTTAATGATTCCAAAACTTTGCGAACGCTTCCACAAACATATAAGTTACACCGGTAATTATATTACCACTCGATTGATAAAACGTAACTTACGCACATGTATTGTATCCCCCATCCTTGGGAGGAAGTTTAACTACCAAGTGTATACAGAACAAACACACGAAATAGTTGTCTAACTATTTCCCAAAGACTTAAACTATAAAGCTAAAGCACGGCCGTCCGCCTAATAGAATTAGCACTTGTAGGTCGTTGCACAGCTTACTGTATTGGAGACACTTGGTAGAGACGCGCATTCACTGTGAGTTCATGTCCCCCTTTTCTCTAACTGTTTTCAGTTTACTTAACTGCGGGGGTGAAATACATGTTACTATGATTTACGAGTACTTTACAACGGTATGGTTAACGTAAGGAGGTGTTATACGATCATGTGAGTGGATAGGACAACATGGGGCCATTAGTCCTCATGGAGGGACCGAGGGACAGGAGCGGTAGATCTATCTGGGTGTAGCGAGCCCAGCCCCCGGCCAAACTAGAAACGGACCGTGGGGTGACTTTGTCCACATACTTTGCCGTGGCGAAATCTGCTAGGTTTGAGTCTCCCTATTTGCACTTCACATATGTCAGTGGCCTTGCAAACCATTGGTGATCACAAGTCCTCTTACACTGCTACATACCACAACTATTTTTATACTCACAAGTGTTTTTACATACTCACTTACACATGAACTCGCTCAACATTATTGTTGATTTTTCAACTCACATGTATTTCAGGAAATTAAACGGATCTGGCACGGTATGGAATGTTTTCCGCTGCACTTGTCATGGAGTCATCAGGGTTTAGGGGATGTGTCTCTTTCCTGGACAAGACACAGTCCTTAAACCACGTTTATGTTATGTTTTAGTTGTAATGTTTACTGGACAAGGTTATGGTTGTTGATTAAAACAATGGTACTGTATTTTGTTTTCAAAACTTAATGGATGACTTGCATGGTTTTTAACTTATATAGCTTTGTTATGATTAAGCTATGGTATTAAGAAGTCACACCAAAATTAACCACGCTTCCGCAAAGCCAGGGTGTGACAGCTTGGTATCAGAGCTCTGATCATAGCGAACTAGGATTCTGTCTCGAGTCTAGACTATGATCACTAGGGCTCTCACGAAAACATTTTTCTGCATACCACTTAAGTCCAGATCCACACTTTTTACAAACAAATGTTGAGCACATTTTATTTATTTATAGGCTTAGCTTGGAGGGCTGAGGATCGGTCTGGAGGACCGAGGTGATTAAGGTAGTTGAGCACGTTGGTTTGTTATAGGTTCGATCTGGAGGATCGAGGCTTGGTCTAGGTGACCAAGGTAGTGGGCTAGCAAGGCTAGGAAGAAAAGGCTCAGCTTGGAGGGCTGAGGATCGGTCTGGAGGATCGAGGTTTGGTTTAAGTAAAGGGTAGAGGAGTCTTGTAGACTGGATGAAATTGGCTAGTAAGACTAGGAGGATTATGTGATGCCTTACTTGATGACTTATGTGATTACTTGATTTATGATTGACTATTTGTGCATGTTTGTGTATATGTTACAGACACATGGATTCTGCAGACACTGGTGGTTCAGGCACCACAGGCCCGAGGCCTATAGTTTCAGACGACATTGAGTCATCGGAGCATGAGGTTTATACGTCCGACTACACTAGCACAGACGAGGACGATTTTCAGCCTTTTGCACTACCTGACGGTGCTGGCGAGCTCGCAGATGGTCCTATCGCAGGGGATCTACCATTGGCATTGATCCCTGCCCCTATACCGCTTGCTGCGTACCCAGCTTACGATCTACCCATCGACGATGAGGAGGATGATATTGATATGTTTGATG
Organism: Helianthus tuberosus; assembly: GCA_030545235.1. Classification (NCBI taxonomy): domain Eukaryota; kingdom Viridiplantae; phylum Streptophyta; class Magnoliopsida; order Asterales; family Asteraceae; genus Helianthus; species Helianthus tuberosus. Next base: position 14,419 of record JARYGA010015006.1, read on the forward strand.
AGGAGCCTTTCGAGGAGGATGCTCAGGGCGAGGCCCTTCCCGCTGCCGATCCCTTGTTGATCGCAGACGCTCCTGTCGCGGAGTCACCTGTTCACTCCCCAGTCGCGGACTCCTTTGAGTCTGTGGCTTCTGTACCCTCACATGTCCAGAGTGCACAGCACTTCTCTCATGAGTCAGAGCCTGATCATGCATCTTCTCTCGCCCCTATCCCCAGTTTCGCTTTTGACCATGACGATGAGGGGGATTCCGACCCTATGTTTCCCCCGGGATTTGACCCTGACCATGACCTAGAGTATGTTCCGATGGATCAGTTTATGGAGGATCCAGTAGACGCTGTTGACCTATTTGAGCCTATTGACCCAGATTTTGAGTTTGACATGGCGTTTGATGACTTTGAGCCTGCCATTGCTCCTGAGCAGGCAGCCGCTCTTGACCTTCTACCAGAGCATGACCCTGTGCATGCTGATGTACCTTTTGAGCCCGTTGCTGATGATCACCACATGGATATTCCGTTGATTGAGGGCGACCATGTCCCTGTTGATCCCATTGACCCTTTACCCATTGTTGCTGTACCAGCTGACCCCCCCTATTGAGCACTTGGCACCCGTTCACCCTGTTGTTGCTCCCTTATTTGATCCCGTTCCCCTAGAGCCCGGACATGCACTGTTCGTGGCACATATGGATCCACCGGATGAGTCCGCACAGCACGGTTGGATACCGGCTGATGAGGATGTTCCACTTTTTCCCCCACAGATTCCTGTTGCACCACATGTTGACTTTTCATTTCAGGTTCCTATGTTTGTACCTCCAGCAGGGCCTGGAGAGGGTTCTTCAGCACACCCTGATGGGCATGTACCGATGCCTATCCCTTTTATGCCTCAGACGTCATTTGTTCCACCCGCTGTTGCACCATTTCACGTGGCACCTTTCGACCCCACTACCGAGCCATTTCTTTGGGCACCTGGCTCTGGTATGCCACCCACTGACCCCTATCATGCTTTTCACAGGGGACACACTATTGAGGACGTCTTGATGTCCTTTGTTGCACAGCATGAGTCCCACACACAGCGTATACAGGAGCTCGAGAGAGCTCGGTTGTTACCTTGTCAGTGCCATGGACAGGCACCCTCCCCTCTACAGCCGTTTCGGCCATTATCTCCAGATATTGCTGCTCGTCTCTTTGCTTTAGAGCAGCAGGTTGCTTCCATTATCCGTACTCAGCGAGCCCAGGAGGAGGACTGGCTCCAGTTACGCCGGTTGTTTTATACTCACTTTCCCCCTCCTCCACCACCATCTGCATAGAGCTCACCAGTTACTGATTAGATAGACGAGGATGAGAAAACGGCGATTGTTGGATTACACAGCATTTTGGAGACCACTTTTTGATTTTGACTTTTGACATGTACTTGATGTTGTATTTGACACTGATCTGTTATGATTTTTGGACAGGGGTGATGTAGCCCCTAGTTGATGGATGATTGTATGACACTATGATGTACTGATACACTTACTCTGTGGTCTTGATGTATGACAATCGCAGTATTCTCATCATATCTGTTTCACTGGATTACTTATTTGCATTGTTATGGTATGAGATGTGGATGATTGATATTTGTGATGTATTGATGACATGAGATATTACGTGTTATTACTATTACTACGTACGTACTGTAACATGGGATTTTTACTATGGCCTGACCAATGTGAACACATCTTTTAGAAGATGCCGCCAAAACGCCCTACGCCAATGCCAATGCCTACTAATGAGGCAGAGCTACAACAAGTCATTGCAGCTGCCATAGCACAGTACGCAGCATCTCAGCCAGGAGCGAGCGGAAGTGTTAACCAGGGCAATAACAATCCACCTCACGGTAATACCACGCCATTCGAACCTACCATGAACTAGTTGGAGATTTTAGCGATGATGCTAATGCCAAACACATGTTTTAACATACGTGCAAGATGCACCTACAAGCAGTTCTTAGACTGCAAACCAGTTAACTTCGATGGCACAGGAGGTGCAGTTGCCTTTACCCGCTGGGCTGAGAAAACTGATTCTGTTTTACGCATGAGCAAGTGTGCTGAGGATCAGCAAGTCACATACATTTCAGGGCTGTTTCTAGATGGAGCCCTATCCTGGTGGAACCTACAAGTACAAACTCTAGGCGAAGCTGCCGCCTACGCCCTGACTTGGGCCGAATTGAAAGAACTGATGCGCAAAAAGTACTGTTCACGCGCAGAAATTCAAAGGTTGGAGACTGAATTTTGGCACCTAAAGATGGATGGGCCAAAGGTTGCAGAATACGTCCAAAGGTTTCACGACTTATCACAAGTGGTTCCTTACATGGTTACGCCTGAATACAAGCGAATCGAGCGCTTCATTTGGGGTTTGGCTCCCCAAATAATAAGCATGGTAACCTCCTCCAAACCAGCAACTATCACTGAAGCCATCGATTTGAGTGTGGCTCTCACCGAGGAGGCGATTCGTCTAAACAAGTTTGATGAAGTCAAGGCAAAGAAGACAGAGACTCACGTTGAGTCCTCAGGAGATAACAAAAGGAAGTTTTCAAACTTCAAGCAAGGCGTCAGTATGGCAGTAAAGAAAGGAAAATCAGCTGGCAGTACCAAGAAAGGAAAAGGGTACCAGGGCACCCAGCCCAAATGCAACAACTGCCAACGCCACCATACTGGCCATTGTAACGTGAGAGTTTGTGAATCTTGTGGAAAACCGGGCCACCCAAAGGAATCATGTTGGGCCACTGCTGGCCGGGGAGGCCAGGGAGGATATATGAATAGGAGTGATAACCGTGGTGGAAATGGGAATCGCCCGCAAGGAAAATTTGGAGGTAACAGAAATCAAGGCAACAATGCTAACCAAGCGGGCGCAGTGAATCGTAATCCGGGGAATGATCAAGCTGGTGGTAATGGGCAGAGACTGGGATGCTATAACTGCGGGGAAATCGGGCATTTTAAGAAGAACTGCCCAACGTTGAATCAGGCCCGTGGTAGAGTGTTCCAACTCGAAGCTAGGGAGGCACGCCAAGATCCAAATGTTGTTACGGGTACGTTCCCTATCAATCAACGCTATGCATCCGTTTTATTTGATACTGGTGCCGAATATAGCTTCGTATCGTTAGAATTTAAGAATATGCTTGGGTTAGCTGCTAATAAGTTAGACATTCCCTACTCGATCGAATTAGCTAATGGGAAGTTAGTTGAAGCCGACGAAGTAATCAGAGGCTGTGTGATAGAATTGGGAGAACGTGAGTTTACTTTGGATCTACTACCAGTCCAATTGGGAAGCTTCGACGTGGTGGTAGGAATGGATTGGTTATCCGGAAACAAGGCTGAGATAGTATGTCACGAGAAAGTTGTTCGTATCCCAACTGATGATGGTGAGACAATTGTGGTTCACGGAGAAAAGCGTGACACACCGCTAAGATTTATCAGTTGCTTGAAAGCAAGGAAGTGTTTACAGAAAGGATGTGTTGCTTTCCTGGCACACATCGTGGATAAGAAGGCTGCCGAGCCAAGGATCGAAGACATCCCTGTCGTAAGGGAGTATCCAGAAGTCTTCCCGGAAGACTTACCCGGACTGCCACCTCAGAGGCAAGTGGAGTTTCACATCGACTTAGCTCCAGGCGCAGCGCCTGTGGCTAAGGCACCTTATAGACTTGCCCCGTCTGAGATGCAGGAATTGTCGACACAACTTCAAGAGTTGTTAGACAAGGGTTTTATCCGACCAAGCTTCTCGCCTTGGGGAGCTCCGGTCTTGTTTGTCAAGAAGAAGGACGGAAGTTTCCGCATGTGTATTGACTACAGAGAATTGAACAAGCTGACGATCAAGAACAGGTACCCTCTGCCAAGAATCGATGATCTGTTCGACCAACTTCAAGGTTCAAGCTGTTACTCTAAGATCGATCTTCGATCTGGATACCATCAACTAAGGATACAGGAGGAAAGTATCCCGAAAACAGCCTTCCGAACTCGTTATGGACACTACGAGTTCCTCGTTATGCCATTTGGTTTGACGAACGCACCTGCGGTATTCATGGATCTAATGAATAGAGTTTGCAAGCCATACTTAGACAAGTTCGTGATTGTATTCATCGACGACATCCTGATTTACTCCAAGACGAAGGCTGAACACGAACAACATCTTAGAACCATATTGGAGCTGCTACAGAAGGAACAGCTGTACGCCAAATTCTCCAAGTGCGAATTTTGGCTACGTGAAGTCTAGTTTCTTGGACATGTGGTTAATGGGGATGGAATTCATGTTGATCCCACAAAGATCGAGGCAATCAAGAATTGGGAAACGCCTACAACGCCAACCGAGATTCGACAATTCTTGGGTTTGGCTGGCTACTATCGGAGATTCATCGAGGATTTTTCGAAAATCGCTCAACCTTTGACGCTCCTGACCCAGAAAGATAAGAAGTTTGATTGGGGAATCAAACAGGAGGAAGCATTTCAGATATTGAAGGATAAGCTTTGTAACGCGCCAATCTTAGCTCTACCAGAAGGTACCGACGATTTTGTGGTATACTGCGACGCATCGCGTCAGGGATTGGGTTGTGTGTTGATGCAACGCCAAAAGGTCATTGCTTACGCATCACGCCAACTGAAAGTGCACGAAAAGAACTATACCACACACGATTTAGAGCTTGGCGCAGTGGTTTTCGCTTTAAAGATCTGGAGACACTACCTGTATGGTACAAAGTGCACAATCTTCACAGATCACAAAAGCCTACAACATATATTCAACCAGAAGGAGTTGAATATGAGGCAGAGACGATGGGTTGAGTTGCTAAACGACTACGACTACGAGATAAAGTATCACCCAGGGAAGGCGAATGTAGTCGCCGATGCCCTAAGTCGTAAAGAAAGAATCAAGCCCATAAGGGTTAGGGCTTTGGAAATGATCATACGAGCCGATCTTTCCTCGCGCATTCGTGCTGCACAAAAGGAAGCTCTCAAGGAGGGAAACCTTGAGGAAGAATATCTCCGTGGAATGGAGAAGCTTTTGGTACCAAGCAAGGAAGGAACATTATGTTTTGAGAAAAGGATTTGGGTTCCTCTGTTTGGTGGATTAAGGGAAGTTATTTTCGACGAAGCGCACAAGTCACGGTACTCTATCCACCCTGGATCGGATAAGATGTACCAGGATCTCAAAAATTACTATTGGTGGCCTAGGATGAAAGGCGACGTTGCTGTTTACGTGAGCAAATGTTTAACGTGCGCTAAGGTCAAGGCGGAATACCAGAAGCCTTCGGGACTTCTGCAACAACCTGAGATTCCCAAGTGGAAGTGGGAACAAATCTCAATGGATTTTGTTACAAAATTGCCAAGAACGCCAAGAGGCCATGATATGATTTGGGTGATTGTTGACCGCCTAACAAAGTCCGCACACTTTCTGCCAATCAAGGAGAAAGACAGTACTGGCAAACTTGCGGAAATTTACTTAAGAGAGATCGTAGCACGTCATGGAGTACCTCTCTCAATCATCTCGGATAGAGACGGAAGGTTTGTGTCAAGGATATGGCAATCTTTCCAAGAATCTTTTGGCTCACAATTGAATATGAGCACTGCATTCCATCCGCAAACTGATGGCCAGAGCGAGCGAACAATACAAACTTTGGAAGACATGCTGAGGGCATGTGTTATGGATTTGAGAGGTAGCTGGGATAAACACTTACCTTTGGTAGAATTTTCATACAACAACAGCTACCACACCAGTATTGGTGTCGCGCCCTTTGAGGCCCTATACGGACGCAAGTGCCGATCACCACTATGTTGGTCTGACGCAGGTGATAGGCAGCTTGCTGGTCCCGAGATCGTCCAAGAGACGACAGACAAGATTGCGCAAATACTTAAACGCATCGAAGCCGCTTGCCACAGACAAAAGGCCTACGCGGATCCAAACCGGAAGCATGTGGACTTCCAAGTTGGAGAAATGGTGTTATTGAAAGTTTCACCCTGGAAGGGGGTGGCACGCTTTGGAAAGCGTGGAAAGTTAAATCTGCGCTACATTGGTCCCTTCAGAATTCTGGAAAGAATTGGAACAGTAGCATACAAATTGGACCTACCTGCTGAACTGAATGGTGTTCACGATACATTTCATGTATCCAATTTAAAGAAAAGTCCAACTCAAATCGACGTTGCCATTCCCACCGACGAAATTCATATTGACGACACGCTCCACTTTGTTGAAGAACCTGTCGAGGTCACAGATTGGAAAGTTAACAAGACCCGCCGGAGCAGTGTCAAACTCGTCAAAGTTCGTTGGAATGCCAGACATGGTCCTGAATTTACCTGGGAACGTGAGGACCGGATGAAAGAAAGATACCCCCACTTATTTCCTAAGAACTCTGCATCTACAAGCAGAACTTAAATTTCGGGACGAAATTTATTTAACGGGGGGAGAATGTGACAACCCGCACTAAACCAGGTATCCGTACAACTTAATTACTGATTAATTACTGCTTAATTACTGTGCTTGATTTAAACTAGCTGATAAACTGCTACCTGCATACTGATACATGCACTTACTTGCATCATACTTTATATGCTGTCACTACACTATTTACTTACGGCACCTTAGTGACAAACATGATGCACAAAAAGCACAGTAGCACTAAACGGATACACAGTGAACATGCTGATATAACCAGCATCAGGCAGACACTGCCTCTAAGGCCTGTTAAGAGCCTCATATATTTTGGCTACACCGGTAGTGAGTGTAGGGATATAAGAGTTGTGGTACCGCGTCTCTAGGAATAAGATACACTGATTCGGATGTGCCAAAAACGTACTTTAAGTACCAAACACAGCACTTTAATAAATAAACCAGCTTCTAGCTGACTAGTAAAGTGCCAGAAAATGAGAAAATAACACTAGACACTTTCTAAAGTGTCGGGAAAACAAATTGTGTCACTAAAAATGTAACAACGACACTTTAAAGCGTTACAAAAGGCTTTAACGGATTACTATCCAACCGAACACCCGGACTTTACCCGGAACATGAAAATATTACTATTTTCACTAATTATATTTTTCTGAGCCAGTTAGGGTCCCTGATTACCCTAACACCCGCCATAACGTGTAACATATTAGTAACGGGGTTAATTACTTAACTTAACTTGGTTTAACATAACCATTCCCTAATTACTACTTAAAATCGAACAAGAGGCCCCCCCCCTAACCGAATCGGTTACCTAGGGGGCACCCCCTTGTACTTGTGATTTGGTTAATCTCATATGTTAAGCATCTTGGGGACACTTTATCCATTGGGTAATAACACAAGAATTTATCTATAAATACCAACACTAATCACTAGAGCATTATCACTAAACTCACCACAACAAATTACTCTCTCTTCTCTTCTCTACCTCTCGGCCGAACCCCCTCCACTACACCACCATATTTTCGGCTCTTGATCTCATCATTCCAAGATCATACACACTTCACAAGTCGCGTATTAGGAGCTTTGGTGCAAGCGGAACACGAAGGACCTCTACCGTTAGCTTTTATCCACCTCTTTTTCGCCAAAGATCTTCCCTAGCCTTGAGCTAGAGGTATATCACTTAAATCTCATATTTAAGCATATCTAAGGTGGTTAAAAGAAGTTATGTCGGTTAAATCTCGTTAAAATGAAAGATGATGATCAAAAGTCTAGTAAAATTACTAAAATGGTGGTTAATAACACATGTCTTGTGTAAAAGTTGTAGTATTTGAAATTTGTGTTTATCTAGACCCGATCTATGATGTGGTAGCTCGGATCTCCGTTTAACCCGACTTTGTAAGATCATGGATCTTCACATAAGCTTGTTTTTGGTTACCACAAGGGTTAAAAGGCGAAACTCTACCACACAAGATACATGAACTTGTGTAGAAATATTTTACTTGTGTAAAAGTGATTTAACCGGTACAATGGTGTTTAAAACTAGCGGATCTACGCATCCGCAAGCGGTATCTTCAAAGAACCACACATTTGAGAAACCATGTATTTTAAAGAAAGGATCTTACACTAATAAATATGGTTTTATAAACCACAAGTGTGTAGACACTTGTGAAATGAAAAGATCCGACAAATATCTATTTTTGGGAAAAGTGACTAGAAGTTGTGAAGACGGATTTCTTTAAACACGAGGTTTTTATGAGATTAAAGTTACTTTATATAAAGATCTACATATATAAAGGGTGTTTACACTATAGATTCGGAAAAACTGCAAGTTCATGCGATTATGCGATTTACATACTTGTCGACTAGTTTGATGTGTCGGATATTGTTTGATTGAATAAAGAAGATTGTTGAATTGATTTGTTAAAAGAAAATGATACGCTTGAAAGCGTGGCCACCTCCAGTTACAGAGGAAACTCTGGCGAAATTTTCTAAAAACCTAACACTTAGAATTATTTACACAACAAGTGTTAGAACTATTTTTGGACATATTTTCGAAACATAAATTTCGCCAGCACTATATTTTACTAAATATTCGGAGGTGGGATTTTCACAAGAATTAACGTGATAAATATATTTTGTCACAACACTGTTTATGATTATTTTGTGAAAATACATAAATATTATTTTAGAGTAAAAATAATATTTACAAGCGTTAATGATTCCAAAACTTTGCGAACGCTTCCACAAACATATAAGTTACACCGGTAATTATATTACCACTCGATTGATAAAACGTAACTTACGCACATGTATTGTATCCCCCATCCTTGGGAGGAAGTTTAACTACCAAGTGTATACAGAACAAACACACGAAATAGTTGTCTAACTATTTCCCAAAGACTTAAACTATAAAGCTAAAGCACGGCCGTCCGCCTAATAGAATTAGCACTTGTAGGTCGTTGCACAGCTTACTGTATTGGAGACACTTGGTAGAGACGCGCATTCACTGTGAGTTCATGTCCCCCTTTTCTCTAACTGTTTTCAGTTTACTTAACTGCGGGGGTGAAATACATGTTACTATGATTTACGAGTACTTTACAACGGTATGGTTAACGTAAGGAGGTGTTATACGATCATGTGAGTGGATAGGACAACATGGGGCCATTAGTCCTCATGGAGGGACCGAGGGACAGGAGCGGTAGATCTATCTGGGTGTAGCGAGCCCAGCCCCCGGCCAAACTAGAAACGGACCGTGGGGTGACTTTGTCCACATACTTTGCCGTGGCGAAATCTGCTAGGTTTGAGTCTCCCTATTTGCACTTCACATATGTCAGTGGCCTTGCAAACCATTGGTGATCACAAGTCCTCTTACACTGCTACATACCACAACTATTTTTATACTCACAAGTGTTTTTACATACTCACTTACACATGAACTCGCTCAACATTATTGTTGATTTTTCAACTCACATGTATTTCAGGAAATTAAACGGATCTGGCACGGTATGGAACGTTTTCCGCTGCACTTGTCATGGAGTCATCAGGGTTTAGGGGATGTGTCTCTTTCCTGGACAAGACACAGTCCTTAAACCACGTTTATGTTATGTTTTAGTTGTAATGTTTACTGGACAAGGTTATGGTTGTTGGTTAAAACAATGGTACTGTATTTTGTTTTCAAAACTTAATGGATGACTTGCATGGTTTTTAACTTATATAGCTTTGTTATGATTAAGCTATGGTATTAAGAAGTCACACCAAAATTAACCACGCTTCCGCAAAGCCAGGGTGTGACAGTTTTCATAACATGCTTACATTTTGGTATGACATTTGGTTTGTTTAACATGGAACAATACATTCATTAACATTGATCACGCCGTTCGTTAGTAGGTAGTGGTACCATAGGAATTGACAACTCCCGTTCCTGAAATCCTGGGTTTGTTTGGATTGGAAGGAATTACCAAATTTGATATACATAACTTAGATAAACCTTTAATTTGTTTAAGGGTTTATCGCCACAGTCTCAAGGCTTGGATGTATGCATTTTCACAATACCGCATAGATGTTTGTATCAGTATAGCATGCATTTGTTACACAAAACATAACTTTGATTTAAACTATGTTTTACTTCAATACCTTGTTTTTGTGCATTTTTCATATGGTTTAGTTGATATATTTCACTTACCATACATGACATTTTGGTTACACATTACATGATCTACATTGAACATAAACATTTTGACATGGATATACACCTTTGGTGGTTTACATTGGACATAGACATTTTGATATGGTTTACACAATAACACTTGACAATTAGTTTGTACATGAACAAGTTACATTGGTGGTTGTTTGGGCAAGTGATTTGAGTTACGAGGCGTGTGTCATATGATACAAACATGGTGGATACGCCGCTGGTACTTCCTATATATAAGTGTTTGTATGATATTACATAGCGTAACGTTATTTAAATCATTTCAGTATAGACATATTACATTTTATACAAATAACATACTTTTCACAAGACATTGTTTTACAAAACAGTTTATCTTATACAACTCATTTTACATGGTTATTCATTTAACCTTACATTATTCTCTTATTTATACATATCATTGCTTTTTGAATGAATTACAAAACAAAACAACTTACAAGGGTTCATGACTGACTGTTACTAAACATCTTTTTCTTAAACTTAAGTCATGAATCCTATTTTCACAAAACCTATGTATCTCACATGCATTTTTATGCTGACGTACCTATTTTCACATGTGTTTTCAGGTGCTTTTGCGTAGGATGTTGATCATGACACTAGGGCGGACCTGTGCCTTAGAAACATAAAACGAAGATAGACTTTGTTTAATTATGTTATAAACTCTGTATTTCCTATTTAAGACGATGTAACTCCTATGTTTATAAATAAAATACAACTTTGTATGCCATGGTTATGAAACAATTAATTCTGTTACAACACTCCCCGACGTTTCCGCCACGTTTAGTATGTTACACGTGGTCGGGGTGTGACACGACCAAACACATTAGGTGACCATAGTATATAGGGAATAACCTTCTGAGGTTATACCTTATGGTCGCTTCGTTTAAGTAGTTGTATGATAGGTAGTTTATATGCCTTAGGTAAATTACCAAAATGCCCTTTTGACGCCAAAATTCATTTTAAGCATATGTAACATAAATTTTGGTATCTAAACTGTTTTGGTAACAATATTAGATATGTTAAGGCATATTTTACTTGTCATAGGACTAGTTAGGCGGTCCGAACGCGTTTCACGCGAGCGACGCGTTAAAGTAGCATAAGCTACCTAAACGGGTCGAAATGGGTCGTAAGCACTTATGTTAGGTTTCATTTAGTATGTAGGCTTTGTTAAACCATATTACATGAGTCTCCATACTCGTTTGGTTTACGAACCCGCATTCTATCCGATCTTCCGATTTAGGTCCGGTATATTAACATAGTTACCTATATTAGGTGCCGTTTGATTCCGTGATCTCTAGCATTGCTTGGTAGTTATCTTAGGACTTCTAAGCAATCTCAAGTGAGTACATAGACCCCTCTTTTACTGTTTTGGGGTGAAACACATGTGCCTACTTGTTACTTTCGTGCTTTCATGCTTTCACATCATATACTTGCTATGTTCATTAGTACATTTATAGTACATGATTTCATTGTGTTCATGCTATGTATGCCCATTGTGTGCATATTTAGTACATTGTTTTACATTACATTACATTTCATGCTATGTATGCCCATTGTGTGCATATTTAGTACATTGTTTCACATTACATTTCATGCTAGGTACGCCCATTGTGTGCATACTTAGTACAGTTGTTTTCATCACATGTTTACTTTTTGGTATGACATTTGGGTTGTTTACAATGGAACAATACATTCATTAACATTAGCTACGCCGTTCGTTAGTAGGTAGTGGTACCATAGGAATTGACAACTCCCGTTCCTGAAATCCTGGGTAGGTTTGGATTGGAAGGAATGACCGAATTCGATATACATAACTTAGATAAACCTTTAAATTGTTTAAGGGTTTATCGCCACAGTCTCAAGGCTTGGATGTATGCATTTTCACAACACCGCATAGATGTTTATATCAGTATAGCATGCTTTTGTTCCACAAAACATAGCTTTGATTTAAACCATGTTTTACTTCAATACTTTGTTTTTGTGCATATGGTTTAGTTGATATATTTCACTAGCCATACATATCATTTTGGTTACACATTACATGATTTACATTTGACACATAAACATTATTGACATTGGTTATACATTACATGACTTACATCTTGACATAAACATTTTGACATATTATTCAATACGTTTGGCAATTGGTTTAAACATAGACATCTTACATTGTTGGTTTGGTTTGAGTGAGTGATTTAAGTAACGAGGCGTGTGTAATATGATACAAGCATGGTGGATACGCCGCTGGTACTTCCTATATATAAGTGATTGTATGGTATTACATTTCGTAGCGTTATTTGAATCATTTAAATTTAGACATATAACACTTTATACAAATAACATACTTTTCACAATACATTGTTTTACAAACAACTTAATTTATACAAACTCATTTCACATGGTTATCCACTTAACCATGTGTTATTCTTTTATACATATATATCATTTGGTTTATTTATCACTTTTCAAATGATTTACAAGACAAAGCAAATTACAAGGTTCATGACTAAACATTTTCTTAAACATAAGTCATGAATTCTATTTTTACAAAACCTATGTATCTCACAGGCATTTTTATGCTGACTTACCTATTTTCACATGTGTTTCAGGATATGATGCATAGGATTTATCAAGATACACTTAGGCGGACTTGGGCCTTAGCGACAATAAAAGATGCAAGACTAGTTATTTATGTTATGTTTCTTTGATTGTCAAGACATTGTAACTACTTTAATCAATAAAACAATATTTCAATTTCCATGTGTTATGAAACAATGATTCTGTTACAACACTCCCCGATGTTTCCGCCACGTTTTGTTGTTTTACGTGGTCAGGGTGTGACAGCAAATGCGAATCCGAACGTGAATGTCAACGCGAATGTGAATCCCGCTCGTGGACGAGCGTACAACTTAAATGCCAACCAAGTGAGGGCTGACAACGAGGTTGTTAATGGTACGTTTCTTGTTAACCATCGACCTGCATCTATTCTTTTTTATTCTGGTGCCGATAGAAGTTTTGTTTCGTTATCTTTTGAACCTTTACTTGCGATACCTAGAACTAAACCGAGGAAACCCTTATCTGTCGAAGTTGCTACTCGTAAACCTCTTGTTCTCGATTCTGTCATTCGTAATTGTCAGTTGAACCTTGATAACCATCTTTTTTCTATTGACCTCACACCGATGCAACTTGGGAGTTTCGATATTATCATAGGGATGGATTGGTTAACCAAACATCATGCTGAGGTGGTGTGTTTCGATAAGATTGTTCGTATTCCTCTTCCGTCTGGCGATGTTCTGGAAGTTCGTGGCGAGAAACCTTCAGGTGGATTGAAGCTTATGTCGTGTACAAAAGCCCAAAGTTATTTGAGAAAAGGATATGTTGCTTTTCTGGCACATGTCACCGAGGAGAAAGAAAAGAGCAAGAGTATTCGGGATATTCTGGTTGTTCGGGATTATCCAGAGGTATTTACTGATGAACTGCCTGGTTTGCCTCCAGTTCGTCAAGTCGAGTTTCATATTGACCTTAAACCCAATGCCAACCCGATTGCGAAAGCACCTTATCGTCTTGCACTGTCGGAGATGCAAGAGTTATCAAAACAGCTTCAAGAGTTATCTAATAAAGGATTCATCCGTCCGAGCTTTTCACCATGGGGCGCTCCTGTCCTCTTTGTGAAAAAGAAAGATGGATCTTTTAATATGTGTATCGATTATCGTGAGCTTAATAAGCTTACCATCAAGAATCGATATCCCCTACCCGAATTGATGATCTCTTCGACCAGCTGCAAGGTGCTTCATGCTTTTCCAAGATCGATCTGCGTTCTGGGTATCATCAACTTCCTGTTCTCGAAGAAGATATTCCCAAAACTACTTTCCACACAAGATATGGGCATTACGAGTTCACTGTCATGCCTTTTGGTTTAACGAATACCCCAGCTATCTTTATGGACTTAATGAATAGAGTCTGTAAACCTTATTTAGACAAGTTCATCATTGTGTTCATTGATGATATTCTTATTTATTCGAAGTCTCGAGCTGATCACGAGCAACACCTTCGCTTAACATTGGAACTCCTTAAGAAGGAACAACTTTTTGCTAAATTCTCCAAGTGTGAGTTTTGGCTTAAAGAAGTTCCGTTCTTGGGTCATATAGTCAACGAGCAGGGTATTCATGTGGATCCATCCAAGATTGTTGCTATTAAAGATTGGAATACGCTGATGAAACCTACAGAGATTCGATCTTTTCTTGGTCTTGCTGGTTATTATCGTCGATTCATTTCTAATTTCTCGAAGATCGCGGTTCCACTCACTGCTTTGACTCAGAAGAATAAGCCTTTTGAGTGGGGACCCAAGCAAGAAGAAGCGTTTCAAACACTGAAACAGAAGCTTTGTGATGCTCCTGTTCTATCTTTACCTGAAGGAAATGATGATTTCGTTGTCTATTGTGACGCGTCGAATCTAGGACTTGGTTGCGTTCTTATGCAACGAGGTAAAGTCATAGCTTATGCGTCTAGACAATTGAAAGTTCACGAGAAGAACTATACGACTCTTGATCTTGAGTTAGGAGCTGTGGTTTTCGCGCTTAAAATCTGGAGACATTATCTTTATGGCACAAAATGTGTGGTTTTCACAGACCACAAAAGTCTCCAGCATATTCTTAATCAGAAAGAGCTGAACATGAGGCAACGACGTTGGGTTGAACTCTTAAACGATTATGATTGTGAGATTCGCTACCATCCTGGTAAGGCGAATGTTGTAGCCGATGCGCTTAGTCGAAAAGAGCGATTCAAGCTTCATTCTGTTCGAACTCTATCGGATATTCAATCTCGTGTCCTTCAAGCTCAACGATCTTGTGTGATCAAAGGCTTATTGAAAAATGAGCTACTGCTTCTGTCACACCCGCTCGTAGCGGAAACGCAAGGTGTGATCTGTATGGTTTTCATTGCATAAATATCGATGTACATGAACAAACTATATGAATAAAACATACTCCATTGCCATTGCCATTACATATGTGTTTCCCAAAAGAATGCAACATAAGTTGAATGTATTGGTTACAAACCATCAAATGAAAATAAGTTGTCATCGTTTTATACATCAAAATGTAAGTCTTAAAATGTCAAGACTTTGACCACTATATCACCGCAAAGAGGCGGTATATAACAGGCAAACCCTTCAATAGTTGGCATGGAGTATTGATACTTGTTTTCCTTGACTGAAATGTCTGCCAGGTCCACTAATTTCCTGAAATACATGTTAAGTTTGAAAACATCAACAAAAGTTGAGCGAGTTCATGCAGTTTAGTTGTATGAGATGTATCTGAAAAATGTGAGTTGTATAAACTGTATCTGTATGAATGATGTATAAACCGTATCCACAACATGTGAATTGTATAAAATGTATCTGTATGTATGATGTATAAACTGTATCCACAACATGTGAATTGTATAAAATGTATTTGTATGTATGATGTAGTATGTAAAGCGTCAATGAAATCGTTGATCATTAATGTTTCGCGAGGACATTAATATGTGTGACGAATTAGGAAGCAAACCAACCCTAGACGATTTTATGCCGATTCCTATCGACTGGGACACAAACGCACTCTTCCGTAGGGGTCCATGACCAAGAGTGGGGCTCGCCAAAACCCATTAGATCTAACCTTTGTTCCTTGGTCCAAACTGGATTAATGGTGCTTATAGTAAGGCCCTAATTCGCACATGATCTATGGTGTTTCATTCCCTAACTTTAACATACGATTTAACATGTATCTTCCCCGATAGTTGTAAAGTTGTAAAACATTTAAATGAATAGGGGAACATGAACTCACTGTATTGCGTCCTGAAAATAGATGTAAATAAGATCTCACGTGCGGTCGTCCTGAATAGCGTGGCGACCTACAAACGTTCTTATTTTTGTTAGACACTTCGGTCTTTGAAAAGAACTTGAGTACAAGTCTTGTGTCTTGAGTATATGTAAGACTTGTATGTCTTTACTGTTCGTTAACTGGGTACTCGATGTATGAGTTGTTCAAATGTTCGTTAACTGTGTACTCGATGTATGAATTGTTCAAATGTCCGTTAACTGTGTATTCGATGAATGAGTTGTTCAAATGTTCGTTAACTGTGTACTCGATGTATGAATTGTTCAAATGTTCGTTAACTGTGTACTCGATGTATGAATTGTTCAAATGTTCGTTAACTGTGTATTCGATGAATGAGTTGTATAGTCGGATCTCGTCCGCTGAATCTCGTGTCTTGTATGTATCACTTGTATAGTTGTGTTTCCAGTAATAGTACCATTGGGCCAAGCCCATGTTTTCAAGTTATTGGGCTTAAATAGTGCTGGGCCTCAAATAGTGTTGGGCCTCAAATAGTGTTGGGCCTCAATAGTGTTGGGCCTCAAATAGTGTTGGGCCTCAATAGTGTTGGGCCTCAAATAGTGTTGGGCTTGAATAGTGTTGGGCTTGAATAGTGTTGGGCTTGAATAGTGTTGGGCTTGAATAGTGTTGGGCTTGAATAGTGTTGGGCTTGAATAGTGTTGGGCTTCAATGTTATTGGGCCTTGGCCCATATGTTTGGTATTGGGCTTAGCCCATGTGTTTATGTTAAGCCCATTATGAAAAATAGCCCATAAGTAAAATAGCCCTTTAAGTAATATAAGCCCATTTGTTATATAAATAGCCCACTAGTAAAATAAGCCCATTTATTTTTATAAAAACCTTTTTATAAAAATAAACTAAGTACACTTGTTAGTACTTAAAAACATACTAGCTTTTATAAGTTTATAAACATCCGTAATTTGTTATCGATAGGATACTTGTACTTCGTGTCGATAAATCGTCTAAACGTCGTAGTAACTCCCCGGATTGGCAATTCACTTATGTAGTCGTCCATTGTCCGTTTTGACCATAATTGGTGTCCGATTATTCTAATCGTCCGTAACTCGTTTTAAGGCGCAATTATGTGAAGTCTCGTAGGACTTTTGTTATAACTTGTTTTGAGTTTAAAAGTGACATGAGTTACAAGTTCCTACAATGATATATGTAACTAATATACCAAGTAATATATCACACAAAAATTGTTAAAGTAACCAAATATATATTTTCTAAAAAAAATATATATTTTTCTTGTCTTTTATTTTATAAACCCTTCTTTAAAATACCTTTGTAAATCTTGTAGAGATTTACCCAAAAATGTTGTTATTTTATAAAATAAAGTTTTTATAAAAATTGGCCATATAACCTTTGTATTTTTATCTTAACCATGTTTCATTAAACATATCATTTTCTTTATCAAATCACCACCAATTTACTTAACATCTTAACTAAACATTTTGAGACCTTTATAACATGAAATCATCAAGATGATATGTAAATCATGTAGGGTTTTAAACATGATTCTTTTATATGTTAACTAGTTCAAAAACCAAGTTTATTTCTAGTTTTAACCACTTTCATAAAAACCTCTTAGTTGTATGTTACAATTTATAATCTTGTGAAAGTATTGTTTTTATATAACAACCTTACATACTTTCACAAGATTAATGGTTATGATCATCTATATAACCCTTTATGTTAAAAACCATTTAACATAACATGTATGATTATTAGATCATATTTTTAAAACACCTTCTAACAATTTATTTGTATTCTAATCATCATAACAACATCAAATATGCATATCACAAGTCTTAAATCACAATATAAACAAACATAATTATATCATGATTTTTATCTTTGCTTCTTTGTATTTTTCTTGTTCATTATGTATGATTATCTATGGTTATTATTAATTATAATAACAATCATAAACATAATATGTACAAAAAAAATAGAAGCTTACTTCTAGCACTAGGCTAGGGATGATCTTTAGAGATTATTAAGAACAAGGAAGATGATGATCTTGATGTTAGAACACTTTGGTATGGATGAAAAACCCTTCCTTTTGCTTCCAAAAGCCTTAGATCACCCTATTTTCCAAAGAAATCCATGTTGATAATGAAGAGGATGATAAAAATAATTGGGTTTTTGGTGGGTGTTCTTGAGAAAAAGATGAAGATGATAAGAGTTTTCTTATGTGTGTGTAAGATATGGTGTAAAATGAAAGATGAAAGTGATGAAGTGTAGTAACTTAGTGACTAAGTGTAGAAAATAATCATCCAATCTAATCCACTTGCATGTAAACATAATATCTAGATATTATGTAACATAAACAAGGGGTGTGGGACCCCTTGTTCACGGCCCACATGTGGGGGGGGGGGGGGTAAAGTGTAACATTTTTATAAAAAAATGTCTTAAACATGTAGATTTTTGGTAATTAGGCTAAGTATGGTGATTAGGGTAATCTTTCACCATTAGGGGGTAATTAGTGATTCGGAACATAAATTAACATTAACTAGTTCACTAAACTAGTAGAAATAATGTTTTGATACTTTGAATGCTTTTCGTTTCGTCGTTGGCTAGTTTACGGCACTTTTGTGGCGTACCGACGGAAGTTTGCCGTAAGTTGTCATTCCGCATTTAAAAGATGTATGAAGTTATTTTGAATCCCAAAATAAACTTAACTAGTTCACTACATGTCTCAAAATATAGTTCGGCTCGATGTATAGCGCTCGTTTCGTAAGTAAATAGTCGAAAGGTACGCTTATGGAAGTTGTAGGAAAGATTCCAGTTATGCGTATAATTAATATTCCATAAGTATTCTTATATGAAATTGGTGCCTAAACATCAATTTTTGCATCTTGTAATAATACTACAATTGCTGAATTTTGCGGAAAATTCATGAAATGGTCACTTTTAGCGCATTTCGGACAGTTTTTAGTGCTACCGGGCATTGGTAAAATATTAACCGAACTCTTGTATTCCCATATAGGGTTTAACATATAATTGATATTGGACTCTCATCCGAGTCCTAAAGATGTTATTTTAGATGTTTTCTGCGGATCCGGAGTTTTCGTCAGCACTCTAGTTCACTAGGCACTACTCTAATTGTTTCGGTGAATTGTTTGCACTATTTCAAATGTACCCAATGAAATGAATCATGTGCATCATAATTGAATATCCCATGAGTTTTCTAAGATGTATATCATGTAATCATGCAGTCCGAATATTTGTATAATGTAAATCATTGTTTTAAATGTAAGTAACTTACCCGAAAGTGGCAGTTGTCACATTCTCCCCCTGTTATTGAGAATTTCGTCCCGAAATTCAAGCTGAGTCATCCTATACAGGAGACTACTCGAACAGGTGAGAGTATTTGGCTTTGATTTAATGTTCACGTTCCCAAGTATACCCGGGTCCGTGTCGAGAGTTCCAACGAATTTTTTTTACTAATTTGATACGACTCCTCCATGATTTCTAGACTTTACAGTCCATGACTTCAACAGGTTCTTTAGTGAATTGGAGTTTGTCGTCAATGTGAATAGAATGATAACGGTTGCTTGTGTTGGACTCTATTTAAGATTCGACACATGAAACGTGTCGTGCACACTGTTAAGTTCATCTGTTAACTTCAACTTGTAGGCAACAGTGCCAATCTTTTCTATGATTTCAAATGGTCCAATGTAACGTGGGTTAAGCTTTCCACGTTCACTGATCCTCGCTACGCCTTTCCAAGGCGAGACTTTCAACAAGACTTTGTCTCCAACCTCGAAAGATAATGGTTTTCGTCTTTTATCTGCGTAGCTCTTTTGTCGATCGCGAGCCGCCTTGATACGGTCTCGGGTCTGAAAATTTTTATCCGTAGTCTCTTGGACTAGTTTCGGACCAGTTAATTGACTATCGCCTGTTTCCGCCTAACATAGCGGAGAGCGACATTTTCGACCATAAGGAGCTTCAAACGGTGCAGCTTGTATACTAATATGGTAGCTGTTTTTGTAGGAAAACTCAACTAAAGGTAGATGAGTATCCCAATTGCCGCCTAAATCTATAACACATGCACGAAGCATATCTTCGAGTGTTTAGATTGTCCGTTCGCTCTGGCCGTCAGTTTGTGGATGAAAGACCGTACTTAGATTCAAATGAGATCCAAAGGCCTGTTGAAATGATTTCCAAATTCTAGAAATAAAACGACCGTCTCGGTCTGAAATGATTGAAATAGGCACTCCATAACGAGCCACTATTTCTTTGAGATAGAGTTCTGCTAGTTTCTCAGTATTATCCTTCTACCAAATCGGTAAGAAGTGCGTGAACTTTGTTAGTCTATCGATGATTACACATATCATGTAGTGACCTCTTGAGGTCCTGAGTAACTTCGTAATGAAGTACATCGATATTTGTTCCCATTACCAACGGGAATCTCGGGTTGTTGTAACAAGTCCGAGGGATTTTGCTACTCGACTTTTACTCTCGCGCAAGTCAAGCATTCTCCGATATAAGTCGCGATATCACTTTTGAGGTTAGGCCACCAGTAGTATTCTTTCACTACTTAGGCCTATGTGCTTCCTCAAAATATCATCTCGAAGACCGCCAAAGAATAGAACCCAATTTCGACTCATAAGGTATAAAGTTCCATCTTCTTTACACTAATTGTTTCTTCATGCCTCGAAGTGTTTCTGCTTGAATATGCTCTTCCTTGAGCGCTTGTGAATCATCTTCTCTAATGCTTGAACTCTCAGTGTTCTAACTCGCTCCTTGCGGCTCAAGGCATCTGCTACAACATTTGCCTTGCCCGGATGGTACTTTATTTCACAATCATAGTCGTTCAACAATTCAACTAACATCGTTGACGTATATTTAATTCTTTTTGGTTGAATATGTGTTGAAGACTTTTATGATCCGTGAAAATAATGCATTAAGTACCATATTAATAATGTCGCCATAATTTTTAAGCGAATACCACCACGCCTAACTCTAGTTCGTGAGTGGTATAGTTCTTCTCATGAACTTTTTAATTGGGCGCGATGTGTACACAATAACTTTTTCACGTTGCCTGAGTACGCAACCCGATCCATGATGCGAAGCATCACAGTATACAACAAAGTCTTTAGTACCGTCGGGTAGTGATAAGATTGTAAAATGCTATGCACCAATCTTAAGAATAAGTTGTAAGGCTATATCTTGTTTTTCGATTTGGGGCGAATTTATTGTCTTTAACAATTCTAAAATGGTTCTCAAATGTTGCTCATGTTCATCAGTCGATCGAGAGTATATCAATATGTCGTCAATAAACACTATGACGAATTTGTCGAGATACGGCTTGCACACACGATTCATTAAATCCATGAAGATCGCTGGTGCATTTGTTAAACCAAAAGGCATAACGAGAAACTTGTAATGACCGTAACGAGTCTTAAAAGCCGTTTTCGGTATGCTTTCCTCTTGAATTCGTAACTGATGATACTCCGATCGTAAGTCTATCTTAGAGTAGAGGCTAGAACCTTTCATAAACCATTTGAGTTGGTTGGAAATTTATTTGTAACATGGTTTAGAAATATGAATTTTTCATTCATCGAAATGTTGTGCAGTTTTGCGAAACTTTCATGTCTTTCCACCCCCAAAACCTTTATAAAGATGTATAACGGTAAAGAGTGGGGGTTATGAACTCACAACATCCTTATTCGGTCAACTACAAGGTTCAGAAGGTGCTAATCGACATGGAGATTTGGCTATGGGTGCGGCTCCAGGTACCAAGTCGATGGGAAACTCGACTTGTTGATATGGTGGTAGTCCTGGCAAGTCTTTAGGAAAGACTTCAGGGAATTCTTTTACCACAGGAATATCTGTCATCTGAGGC